>JAUMHL010000002.1:7093507-7124252 GCA_032362345.1 Sandelia bainsii | reverse complement strand
GTAATGTGAATTTCAGATATCTTTAACTACATTATAACTAGTCAAAAGTCTAAATGAAGATATCTTAAATGCAATTTCCACTAGTCATAATTCCTTTTAGATATCCAAAATGACGTGACTGTTGTCATTTTGAATATCTAAAACTACCTCACTGCGCCGTCTTAGCATTTATTAGATAGACGGAATTGACATTACAGATATCTGCAATGTACTTCTGACTAGTCAAAACTCAAACTTAAGATATCTGCAAAGTACTTTTGACTGGTCAAAACTATGATTTCAGATATCTTCAATTGAATTTTGACTAGTAATATCTTACTTTGAGACATCCAAAAAGATAAATAAGATATCTTTTAAATGTGTCGAATTAGAGATTTCTTTAACTGGAATTATGACTAGTCGAAAATCCATTAAAGATATCTGCAATTAGACTTTTGACTAGTCACAACGTAGTTAAAGATATCTGGAATTCACATTACGGATGGTCAAAACTGAATTGTAGATATCTTAAAGTATTTTCCCCATTCAAGTCAAAGAGACGTTCTGACTAGTCGAAATGCAATTATAGATATCTTTAATTTGACTTTTGACTAGTCAAAATGTAGTTGCAGATATCTTAAATTACACTTTTGACTAGCCGGAAAGATATTGCAGATATCTTAATCGTAAATCCTGTCTACCTGTTAAATGTTAAATCTGCTTGCCATATGTGTCCGTCAATGGTTACACAATTAATCTGCCCTAGACAGCAGCTTCACCGCACATAATCCTATTAACTAATTTGCTTACGTCGAGTTTCCAGAAGAGGGCGGTGTCATAACAGTTTTTAGCAACAAACTCAGTCCAGCACTACAGAAAATGCCAATTTGTGTTAAGTATCCTTTATTATTATAATTATTTTTTTTTTTTAAACATTTTGGCAAGTATCAAAATGTGGCTCCACTAATTCTTAAAATAGATTGTGAATCTCTACATCAGCCCCCACTTCATGTGAAAAATGACTAATGACTCAGATTAATGTCTTTGTAAGATTGGACACTTCTTGCAGTGTGGTGTAAGCTACAGCGTCCCCAAAGCGCTCTCATCAGCCCAGAGTGACGTCGCCTAACATAGGAGAAAATGAAAAGAGTCAAGTCACCCACACACAGCCAGAGAAATGCCGGAAATAGGACAATTTTCACAATAAAGTCATGACGATAAATTTGATGGTCAGACTCAAATTCCAATTGAAGTTATCTACGAGATTTTAGTCACATATTGAAGCTATAATTAAATAAACTGAGGTTTGGGTGACTGTCTAGTAGATTAAGTTGAAATATTGAAGATCCTACATTTTAAATAATGTGTAAATTGAAGAAAATATCATGTTCCTCTTAAAATGTACTTATATCTAAAGAGGTTTGTTTTGGAAAAAAAATAAAAGGCTTGGTATCTTTTGATGAAAATGTAGGTGTATATTCTCTGGCAATAATAAAACCAGAAACTGAAAATTAATAGATTTTTTTTTTCTCAAATATTTCAACTTGTGTAAATGAAAGTAATTAAGCCCTTGAATTTAATTGGCCACTAAAATTAATGTTAACAAGTTTTCCCATGTCAGGTGAACGTACAAAATTAGTTATTAGTTATTACACCTACACTTGATTTAACTTAAATTATTAGGTATATTTTTAGAGGAAAATCAGTCACTTGAAGATGACTTTTCTTGTTTTATTTTGAAAGTACTGGCCGGACGGTGGCCGCTGTGAGTGTGTTGACGGTGTGGGAGAGACGCGCGGTGACAGCAGCAGCTCACCGCGGAGCTGAGATCAGCCAGGAGCGAAAATGTGAAGGTGGAATCTGACTGAGCAGCATTTTGTTGAAACTGGCGACTGAAGAAAAAAAACATACCCGCCTTTCCCACACAGCAACAATAACAAGAGTCTTTCTTTGGATTTTTACAGCTAATCACTGGATATTTTCTTTCCTTGAAATCAATTTGTGGCTGTGTGCACCTTCTCAGAAACTGACTGGAACGCATAGTGAGAAGCATCACTTACGCTCCCGGGATAATTACACAATTTGCAAGGAGCAAAGTGCTGCCTGAAGATTTCCTCTTAATTTATGGGATTATTCGCGACAAAGCCGCTTTGTTTTAGATAAGAGCACGTTGGGCATCATGAGTTCCAGTGGTAAGTCCATTTTAGCGCGCTTTATCTCTCCACTTGAAGTGCAAGACGTACCCATAGGTGTGAGGAGACCGAGAAATGAGAGAAGAACTAGAACAATAGTTGCTTATGTCCCATCAGCTGGAAGATATTACAAATTAGAAACATTTTAAACAGAGCCTGAAATCAAGGTTTTACTCCTGCGATGTTATTTTAACTCAAACCACTGGGGTATTACATGTTATAATCATATAAAAATGACATTTCCTGTTTATTCAGGACTGATGTGAGTGATGTCTCTGGGAATAGCGTGTTCCAAACACTTCAAATAGACTTGGAGCAGGTTAAGAGAGGACAGCTAAGAATATCTGGAGGTCAAAGTAGCATTTGCCCAGAGTTCATCCACAGAGAAGCTTCTTTTTGACATGCTGCATCCACATAGCAGCTTGTTGCTTGGGCCTCTGCAACGTCTGCCTCTCTGCTCCATCATTTCTCTTTCGTCTGCTTTTCCTGTTCACCACTACCACATCAACATATTTGACCTCTCCTGCAGACCACCCGGGTTTTCAGCTGTTGCCTCTCTGTAAAAGTCCACCTGCCTTCCAGCACCTTTACTACATGAGCGGGGGGGGGGGACCCTTGACACAGGAGGTTTCTGACCTGACTGCTGTGCCGCTGTTGGTCTCACTGAGTTCAGTAAATGTGTGATGCAGCACATGACAAACACGTCTGCGAGCCTGAGGGCTGCTGATGCACACACCCTATACCGGCCCGGGGGGGCCTGCCATGATGCTAAGCTGACCTTGTATCAGCTGACTGTGACCCTGATCCGCTGTCAGCTGAATCAGGACTTTCCCTGTAGGCCTGGCTCATCAGCTGTGCGTGCATGTGTTGCTTTTATGCCTCCACTTTGTTGTGTTTACAAGTTTTCGCTGATTGACGCACAAGGCGGATTGCTTGGATCTGTTAAGCGTGGACATTTTAAATGAATTCCTCCCCTGTCCTTTAACTATCAGTGAGGCTGGTTGGAGTTGATGTGCGCCAGGTGCTCTGTGAACTGATGGTGTCAGTTCCTGTCCTCCCTCCCCTGTCCTGTGTTTACAGGAGTGAACCGGGTATTACTGCATCATTCATAATCTAGTCTGTCATTGTGTGGCACTACATTATTCATCTGATGTTCTTAACCCTCTGGTACTGAGCTTTGCTCGAGTGCCAACTCCTGGTCCGTGCACGCTCCTCGCTTGCTGAGAAAACGTATAGAACTCTTTTGTTAAGATTCAAAATGCCTTTCTCAGCTGACACACAAGAGGAGGGGGGAGCACGTAAAGCATGAAGCAACCACCATGTGGGTGAGCTGTCACAAGCTCTTGTGATTTAAAAAGCATGTGCTCAAACAGGACCGGACACAAAACACTGACAACATGCAAACCAGCGGTTTAAAATCTGTGTGAACCTGTGTCTGCACTTAGCCATGTCTGTGTGTGTGTGTCAAAGCAGGCAGATGGTTGTGTGACGTGTGTCTGTACCCTGGCTTTAGGCATAAATAACCCAGCTGAGGAGAGAACACATGAATGGGTCTGTGCATGAATGGGCCTGTGAGGCTGTAGTGTGTGCAGTGTTTTCCACTGCATTGGGTGTGATAGGCTAGAGGCCACAAACACACAAGGAGTAATTACACACAGTGCTGACTGTCTGTCTTCATCTTCTGGACCTTCTTTCTCTCATGGTCACTGGGTTTTGTGTGTGTGTGTTTAGTCAGACTCTTGTTTTGTTGCCTTGTGGTTTGTTTCTGGAGGAAAGGAGCTCAGTTTATGCACACTAAGAAATACTAAGCTGTGCTTTGTTTAGCAGATTTCCAAAATTTAGCCCATCCAATGAACCAGCACATTTCTGAGATACAGTGTACGCACAGTTTGTGTCTTTCAGGGGAGTGATAACACACATGTTGATCAATATACTGATCATTGAGCTCAGGGACCTGAGGGGATCTGCAGAGCCATGCATCACAGGCAGCACTGACAACTCTCTGCTTTTCTCTCCCTGTGTACAGCAGAGGAGAAATTTAGTGCAGCATATCGGGACTGTAAATGTTAATATTCCCACAAGCCTCTCTTAACATAAATAAGCCATCTCTTAAAGTATGGACATCAACTTTTGTTGAAGAGTTGTCAGTTTCTCTAATGTCTTTTTTTTAGCCACAACAGAGCAACACAGCTCTATAAAAACAGTGTTAGTCTGTTAGTCAGTAGTTTCACCACTTTCCTAACCACTATTGCTTATGTTTCATTGCTATGGATCAAAGCATTCTAAAGGGGAAATTTAAAGTTTATGATGGTGCTAGAAAATAAGTCACGGAGACCACAAAATGTTATTGAATGCTCCACAGGGAACAGTAAATATTTAGATTAAATTTTATGGCAGTCTGGGCAGTAGTTATTAAGATACAGTATTTATGTTTGTGCCGTAATCTATCAAGGGTTGGCCTGATTGACTAAGACATTTCTTTCATCAGGCCCCATTGCTGGCAGGCCAAAAATAAGCAATAAATAAATTCACTTATATCGTATAATTGATTTTTACTGAACTGGTGCAATTTCTTCAGTGTTTTTGCTATTTTATTAGAGGAATCAGCTAGAACAATCATTGGTGGGGAAGTAGCGTACTGTATATGATTCCTGCTCTTTTTCCTCATCTGGTGAACAGCCCAAACCAGAGCCAAACACCATTTATCGCTGCTGCCGCCAGACGCCTTAGTTCATTAACAAAGTGAACAAAGCTGGGACACAGAGATACACAGATGCAGACACAGATGCTGGGATGCTCCGATGAATATTCATTTACAGTAATGTGTATCTGGTATGTATTTACAGGACAGTATGAAATTAGATGCATGTGTTCTTGTTCACTTGCAGCCACAATTATTGTGGAAATAATACACGTATTGATAACAGTTGCAAAGCCCTTCAGATTGCGCTGAACTAACAGTCTGTTGCTGTTTCATAAGGCATTTAAAAAATGTAAATGAATACAATAAACAATAGAACCATTCAGCTCAAAGCAGAATCATTATGGCTGTATTGTATAGTGTGTCCTCGAGATTATTGTCTGTATGACCTTGGTAGTCTTCAGTGATCATTCAGGCTCTCAGTAGTAGTGTGACCCTTCTCTCGCCGTAGAGTGACAGCATGTTTGTGATTCTACTGGACGCTACCATGGCTCTGATGAACGCTTCTGCCCAAGGTCCTGACAGAGATAAAGGGAGATAAAGAGAGGGGTGGGGGAAGGTAGGGGAAGACACATTGCTTTGTTGTGAAAATGTACAGCAACCCTCGTATTTTTGTGTTGTGTTACGCTACTTCCTAGTGTTTCAGTAGTTTCTGAAGTGCTGAGGTTAAAAACTTAGTTCTGCTAAAATACAATCTTAACCCAATAGACCTGCAATCAGACATACAGTAGATGGAGCATCAGTGATGGCACAGTCTCCAGAGTGTATGTTATGAAGCTTAGATCATATTTTCCATTAATGAGGAAGTGCTGTTAACTGCAAATGTGTTGATACTGAATCTTTCAGTAAAATGTTCAAAGACAACATATTTGTCTCTCACTAAAATATCTGATGTTAGAGTACATTATCCACTTGTTTTATTGTTATCTTTAGGCATTCACTTAGGTTAAGGTTAATGACAGCCGTATTAATACAGAAAAAGTTAATAGTGGCTTCAGATACATTTATTTACATGTAACCAAAATCGAATCATCATCATCTTTCCCTAGACATAATCAAAGTACTTTTGTTGCCTAAACCCAACCACACACTGACACACTGTGGATGCAAACTCTTTCCTCTGGTGTGGCAGTTTATTCTAGCCACCTCTACCTTTACTTATTCTGGAAAGATTAGCTGAGAGGCCTCCTCTCTTTTTCAGGAACACCCTGACCACATCTACATAGTTACACACACTCAAACCAGGAAGATGCCCAGTACAACCACAGACTGAACTGTGCCCACTGAGCAGCTCCACTGGAGCAGTTAGAGTTAAGGGCCATGTGGACAAGCCTTGCTTCTTCAATTGCCCCTCCAAGATGTCTGGTCACAAGTTTGCTTCTCTAACCTCTACTGCCATTAATAAATGTAGCACTTCATTTATTTCTTCAAAATTGCCTCTGGACATAGTAATATAGCCAGAATTTATGCTGTTTATTGCTACTAAACAAATCTCAAATTGGGTTTAGGTGTGTGGTCTTCACTAGAAGGTGATGTAAAGCTGACACTTTGTCCAGAAACACATTTTTCCTTTAATAATTCATTTTAAATCCACATGGTCTTTGTATAACTTCTCTTTGATTCTTTGCTCTACTCTTCATGCCTTTCACTCATCACCATCAACATCCCTTGTGAATTTCCTGGCATGTTCTTCCCCGGGGCTGTCAGGTCAGGGGCAGAAATAGCAGTAGCCTCTTAGTCCCTGGGGATGCTGTCAGCATCCCTGACCCCGGCCCTGTTCTTATCACCCAGCGACCAGAGGCACTATTCTCCCGGGGGCTCTCTCCACTGATTTGGAGTTGGTGGATTACACCTGTTGTCTGGTGGCTATCATTAGAAGAATGACTCAACACCACAGCATGGGAGAGGATAGAGGGTTGCTCGAGAGCTCTATAATGGGTTTAGACAGGGAGGGCTTGGGTGCGTTGAATGAGAATAAACGAGCTGGCACAATTAAATAGTTACATAAAGCTTTAGCTCCTGAGCTGATTGTGTACCTGGATTCTCAGCTGAGGCGCGGCTTTTTGGCATGCACAGTTAAAGTTAAATAGGCATCTCATTGATACATACTTAAATGATTACCATTTATGTCGCCTCTGCTTTGAACACTGCATAATTGTACGTGAAGTACAGTACGTGATGATAATCTTGAAATGTTTGTTATTCCTTTACCTCTGCAAATTTGCCTGGCCGGGCTGAGAAAGCAGAGCATATTATAATATGCCAGATGTTTGTTTTGGCCCATTTTTACAAGGTCAGCATTGTAAATAAATGTCCTGTGTATTTCCAGTAGGTGTTGACACAGGATTGTGTGTACTGTTATTAGTTCCCATTATCTCTCATTCACACCTGATTGGACTGCTCATTTGATTTCATACTGTATAGAAATGTCTTCCTTTGCCATGTCAAACGCCCTTTTAAAGGAGTGTTATTATTTGAAGTAGTGGCTGGACATTTACCAGTCAGGGTAGCGGGATCCAGTGGTGCTGCCAGCATTGTGGGTGAAACAATGAACTAACAGAGACCTGAGTGTGGGAGATTGGAGTGGGAATTAATCACGCTTGCATATTTCCAGTGCCCACAGGTCAAGAAAGTAAACAACTACAGTCACACATACATTTTCTCTTGCACCCTAAGTCTCAGTGCACACAGCCTATGCATATACTGTGATCAAACTCAGCATGCAAAGGATGCTCTAGCTATGAGGCGTGCGAGGCTGTTAGACTTTTTAAGTGCTGTGAGTCCTTCGGGATTCAGCCAGTGAAATGGAATCAGTAGCTCTGTCACGGCAGCCTATACGCCTCATGCTGCTCCGGCTGAAGCAGCAGAGTCCTTCCGTCAGCTGTTTAGGTAGACAGCAAGGCCAGCTGGTTACCCTGCCATTATACCCCTTTCGACCAAGTGCGGGGCCACTCAGATGCTCCTTAAGGAAGATGGAGCTGAATAAGAGACTGAAACCAGCTGTTCTGGCACAGACTCAGTGCTGAGAGGCTGGTTGTCTTTGCTTTTGTATGCAAGAGAATCTCTTTATAGTTTAGTGAAGATGGACTGTTAAAGAGCGTCTAATAGCCTAAGAGGTCTTAGATAAATTCATTTTCCTCACTCATTTAAGATTAAATTAATCGCTACTTTTGGCCTTTTTGCTTGTGATAGAATTTACTCCATTGCTGTTAAGGCTGTATGTAAGAACTATGTGAACTAGCTTTTGGGCTTGCAGGAGTCTGACATGTAAGCTAATGCATGAAGTAAGAGGATCCGTCCACTTTCTAACCTCATGCAGCAGTGTGTGTGTGCGTGTGTGCCAGCCCGTATGACTGTGTGAAAAATAGAGACAGCGGGAGAGAAAGCCTGGAGCTTACCCAGCTTACATAGGTGTCAGACCTAACAGCTTCAGAACAAGTGTTGACAGAGCTACACACTGATCTTATTGTGTGAACTGCATGCAGTACCGTCTATAGTGTACTCAGGGAAACCGCTCTGGTGATGGATTGCTGCATACATTGGAGAAACATTTGAAAATTAAATGATTTCTAATGAATCCAGTTAGTAGTTAATAGTAATAAAATCTGCGAGCAGTTATTATTTCAGCCAACAAAATTCATAGATTTACTGTGTGAGAATGGAAAGTCTGGGATAGCAACAGTAATAGTGTGAACAGTTGATTTGGCTTCTAAAATAGTGTTTAACATCCTGTATGTGTCTTGGCAAATCATAGAAGAATATCAAATGTGTATATTTTTGTCTTCACCAGCTTATCACCAAGGCACAACGGGTGGTGAACGAAGTACTGGACCAATCCGGTGCCAGCGGTGTCGGGAAGTATGCAAAGGAGAGGTGGTACGAGTACAAGAGACCCACTTCCACGTCAAGTGTTTCACCTGCACCGGTAAGACACGGGAACATGATACCGGGTGGGTGGGCCTGGGTGGTCCTGGTTATAAATGTTGTCAGACTTATACTGTGGATGGGACTCAGTAGTAGACTGGAAACAAGACATTTATCATATGCACACACTGACAGATATACAGTGCATCCCCTCATTCATCCATCTCGTAGTGTACATGCTGAGTGCTACTATTAGCCCATGGAGGGGATTGGAATGGATCAGAGGTGCCTTGCAGGGGACTAAAGTAGCTAAAGTAGCTTGTTACTGTGCCACCAGCTTGAAGAGGATTTTTCTCGGTTGTGTGCTGTGATCTAATGAGACTCTGTCTTAACCAGCTTTGCAGTGCTCCAGGTTACCTACAATAGATGGTGGTGACATAATTACACATCCTGCAGCAGTAGTGTGGTGTGTGATCTATTGTTCTTTTGTTATGTATGTAATGTGTTAAAATGAATTTACTTACTTCTGTGCTCTGTTGACTCTTAAGATCATGGAATTTGTATCTGTTTGCCATTGTAGGAAACACACCAAGAAATAGACAGACTCTTGTGTTGTAGTTGTATTATAACTAATTTGTTAGACAGATGTTACAGAGAAGAAACACCACATTTAAGTTAGTGACTCTGTAAACTCTGAAGATAAAGCATTTTGCTGGACTTCCTTGCTGTAAGCAGATGGCCTGGATAAAGGGGTAAAATCTAGGAAGCTGATTATCTGATGAATGGGATGGGAAACAAATCAATCATTTCAACCTTGAGTTGACTGAAAGGGGGTTATGGCGGTCAAATATCAAGTACAAACTGAGAAATGTTATTTGTTATGCTGCTGTACTGCCTGGAGCAAGATTACTTTGTATTATGTTAATTGTGCCATTTCTAAAGAAAAGTCACTCGTTGGTTACTTTTCAGTTATTTGCCAATGACTGAAAAGGAAGTAGAAGAAACGTGTACTCAAAAGGCATTTAATCACACAACCTTTTGCATAATTAGGCCATTTTCTGAGATAATTTCAAATAAATATTTTCTCCAATTTGATCATTAGCCATAAGCTTTAGCGGAATTATGTTGACATTATATCACATTGGCTGAGTTGTATAATTGAAAGTGAAAACATTATGGTTCTATTGTATATGTACATTTATGCAGAAGTTGAATAGTGAGAAATTAATTAGCATTTCACTGGACAACTTACATTAGTGAAAACAGGTTAGATCTGGAATTATTATCTGTACATCATCATACTTAAATAATTGTGTTTACTTCATTGAATAAAAAAATGCAGACACACACTTGATTTAGTATTAAAAAGTTTGAAGCTTCCATTTTGCATCAAACTATTTCAAAATAACTGAAATGATTTGATAGTTATTTGCACAATTTAAATTCAATAGAAATTAGGGGAAAATATGATTTCTTATGTATCTTAAATGTGATTATAAATTATCTCAGTCTTACTGATTTAGTGAATTTTTAGCAGGCTTTGAAATACATCACAGCCTGTCATTCAATCTTAGTACATCATTCATACATATCGTCCCTGGCACAGGAATATAGTTTTTTTGGTTTGTTTGTTTCTTCACTTATTTTTCCTCAGCCATCCAGTACAATCATTCAAAGCTGCGTTTTTATGTAAGTCCAGTCTACAGCATCTGTTGTCAAGGAGAAGAAGCTGAGTAAGTTGTGTTTGTTACTGTATGAGAGGAGCTGCACTGCTACACTACAGTATGCAGCTGTTCTACAGTAGATGAACTCACTGAAGGCTATTCATTGGAGGGTTGTTGTTACATGTTCCCTAATGCAGTCGTTACACACATGAAAACACACGCTTATAGTGCACAAGATATACACATGCACTAGTGCATATGAGCATGCACATCTATACGCGTGTGCACGCTCACTGTGGTTGTGAGAGGTTGCTGTGGTAACGGTGTGAAGGGGCACCCGGGCCCTGGTTGGTAGATATTCTCAGCATCTCTATGGTGCTATTAACCAATCAGAAGGCTCTATTGTGTGCCCCAGAGAAAAAAAAGGGGGGTGAACACAGGAAGAGAGCAGAAAAGAGAAGAAGAGGGGGATGGGGGTGCTGTTTGTGTCGCCTAAACATTACATCATCACTTGAGTGTAATACCGATCTGATTCTTGTCTTCCTCTCCATCTCAGTCACTTCACTCACAGCAGAATTACAGTAATGGAAAACTGTCAGCGATGAACATCATGTTAAATACACCTACCAGACAGAGCTCCCATCTCGTGTTCCAGAGAGCTCTCCTCATCCCATGAGGCAATGGGGCACTATTGTGCGCCCAAACTCTGCCACATCCCTGCACATAATATGTTCTCCTGTATGGGCTTCTGCACAGCCAGCAGTTTTCTAAAGCTTTTATTGCTGAGTGTGTAAACCCCAGTCACACAAAAACATGTTGCACGTTCTTTTTGAACCTCAACAACCATGTTTCTGTTACCTGTTTCTATTGCCTGCCCTTCATTACTTCCAGCGTACGTTTTCTGTGACTGAAAAAGAAATAGAAGAATTTAAGATTGAATTTTTATACTTTTCTCTTGATTTCCCCATTTTTTCCCCATTGGCAGTCACCCAAGCATGAAATCAATTTCTCATCTTGGGACAGGATGACATTGGCATGCAGGATGTGCCATTTGGAGGCTAAAGGGTAAACTGACAATCTGCCTTCAGCAGCCAATTTCCTTATCCTTATGAACATGTTTATAAACTCGGTGATTGGGTTATGTTTCAACATTTAATTTCATTAATTGCTGGACAATTTCCTTTTTCAGAGAGTCAGCACGTGTACCAAGGTTATTGGCTCTGATCAATTATATTTTGTGCATGCCTCATTTTATTTCCACTGAAAAACCATGACATAAAACCTTAGTTATTTCCCTTTTTCCTCCCTCTTCTCTTTTTTCTTCCTTTATTTTTGTCCCTTTTTTTCATCAAAAGGGCTGACTATGCCCCACAAAATAGATCTGGATCATTCACTCACTATGTAGAGACACATACATACTTCCATCCCATCAATCATTTTATCCCCCACACTTTCTCCCACATAAGCCTCATAACCTTCTAGTTGCCACATCATGATAATTCTCTCTCATGCATTAGTCAGAAGAAGAACAGATCACTAATCATGTGCATTTAACCTCTCATTTGAACCCATTATACAGTAGCTGATTATAGCATGGAAAGCAGCCACGCAATCAGCTTCAAAAAGGAGCGTGTGGAAAGTGCTGAAGACAGAAGCCAGCTCACAGATTGATGCATCAACTCTAGACACTGTGAAGGCAGTGGGGGTGTATGTGTGGATTATGTAGATCCTATAGCACTTCTCAGTGCAGCAGCGACCAGCGAGTGTCCAGACAATGTGGTGTTTTATTACCAGCAGATGGGCTGACTTGTGCATACTGGCCTAATGACATAGTGACCACATTTACCCCACCTCTAAAGCATAATTGGCACTCTTAGAGTCCAACAGAAACAGTTAAGCCTGTCGGTGGCATGGGCACACACATAAATCAGAGGCAAAATAGGCACGTGGCTCATGTCAAGCTAACAAAAAACACAGAGGAAGCAAAATAAACATACAAGCACAGACAGATACAAACACAGAAACATGCACACAGAAACTGCCAAGAGAAAAAACAGATTTTTCTCGTAAAACAGTGCTGAAGGAAGTATATTTACACAGACAAGTCAGATAAATACTTGACTGCTCTTCTAATGCTCCATTTCTAACTGGCATTCTCTACAGGACTCTTGTAGAAGCCCCCATCACTCAACCATGGTGTTAATAACATCACTCTACTGTACTGCCATACTGCTCTCTAAATGCAAAAAAAGAGACCAAGATGGGGAGAAAGACTGTGGGAGGAAGGGAGGGAAAAGACAAACACTGTGAAGAATAAAGAGAATTAGAAAGAAGCAGAGGTTACGAGGAGAAACAGAAAGAAACATAAAAAAAAGTGGGGGGTTACAGGGAAGGGGAGCTTCCTGTATCTATAGCAACCGCGGGTGCGCTGGTCCAATCACCACGCCAATGTCTGGTTGCTAGGGAGAGATTCCAGCGGAGAGAGAAGGGAGCGCGGCAGGCAGCGGCGCTTTTCCCCAGCGACTCTCCAGGATCCGGGAGATATGACAGGGATTATTCCTCCTCTTGTCTCTCTCAAGTGTCACCGTCCTGAGGGATTTTTACACACTGACGCCTTCCTTATTGTCTTTAAGTGTGTATGTGTGTGTGTGTGTGTGTGTGTGTGTGTGTGTGTGTTTGTGTCATTGTGAGATGGAGCAAGTGTCTGGCTCAGTGAAGGAGTGATTTCTGAATGATAAAGAGGATCGTTAAGCAACAAACTCTGCTGTGCTAAACAAACATACACACACAACAACCAGTACATCTGCACATAGACCTAGAGCTGTAGAGTCTTCATATTGCTTATTACAAGGCCCCATTGCCGGCTGTCTGGTTATCTTTGTGTATCTGTGATCTCATTCACGCTTATTTTCTCCTCAGCTGCGTCTCTTATCAGCCTTCAGAGGGTTAAAAGCTGAAGGCCTCAGCAGCAGAGCTGGTCTACTGGTATGAAGGGACTCCACTGGGCAACCATCTGTCTCCATCAGCTACTGCAGCCAAATGCTAGGGGAACCCTATCACTCATGCACGATTTCTCTCTGCTTTAGCCTTTAGCTACCTCTCTCTCTTTGCTTGTCCTTTTCTATGACCAGATCTCCATCTCCTACTTTTTTTTCCTTTCTTTTCATCCATGTTACAGCGTGGCTCTAAGCATGGCAGCGTCGGGTCAGTGAGACATTCTACCATTTTGATCCAGACTGAAATATCTCCGCAATTGTTCAGTGGACTTTCATGACATTTTGCATAGACATTCTTGATCACCAGGGGATTAAGTCTACCAACCTCAGTGCGGTTTACAGTTTTGATCTTACATGAAATATTTGTCTGACTTCTTGAGTTACACAAATTTTTGAAAAGACACTCATGATCCTCGTCTTTAGCAATCCTCTAACATAAATATGTAATCACCATGGAGGACCAGGGGATATGCCACCCCCAAAATGTGATAGATGAAAATTTGTCCACTCTTAAATCTTTAGAAAACAGATGTTCTCCACTATAAAAATGTACTTAATATAAATGTTAACTAAAGTGCTCCTGGTTCATTGTGCCTACTGTGCTGCAACCATATCTCTGACAAACCTTATTTTTAATAAGAAGAGGCTTGGGGAGGCCACGCCTCCACAACATCATGTCAAACCCATGTAAACATTTTTCAAAAACTTTTGTGAATCACTTGGGTTTGGTGATTGTGATTTGTATGCAGTGGCTAACTGGATTATTTTTAGTGAGAGAGAGAGAGAGAGCGAGCAGAGACACAGCTAATAGACCAGTCAGGAGAGACGGAGACGATTGTACAGAGCTGAACTGATTGTAAAGACTAGCACAGCACACCCAACTTTTTCCTGCCTTTAAATACATTGTGCCTGTCATTTTGCGCCAAGTGCAGCGCGCATGGATACACACAGATTTATTCAGGTAAAGCAGATGTAATCCCACCTAATCTAGCATCTAACTCTAGTCAGAGTTTTCACTTATTCAGTGCAATATCTTGAGCTGCTTGATATGCTGACAAAATATTTGAAGCCCAGATGATGTATCCTAATGACTTTAGTAATCCCCTGAGTTTTCCTCTGGTGCCACCAACACATTCATATCTGTGGATCAAAGTGAAATGATTCAGCTACTGGATAGTAAAATGTTGAAGTAATAAACATCAATGTAGAATGCTGTCATTACAATTTAGCTCCAAGTACAGCTTCACATAGCTAGTATGGGCTTCTAGACTGTTCTTTCTGTCCTCTTCCTGTGTGTTTGACCGCTTCTCCAACTTGGCACAACTTGAGAAAACACATTATTTACTCTTGAAGTGTTTCCCTCCTGTCAGAGGGGCTCAGATCCGGGGGATGAGGGGAGGGTAGAGAGGCACAGATGTGGGGGTGAATAGGTGAGTACCTCCCCTGCTGAAACTTGTCACTGGCCTGCTTCATACATGCTCCTTTACTAGACTTTACTTTACGTCTTTAGAGCATCTATTATTGTGGAAGAATCCTGAAATGTGATTTCCTGAATGTGTAATTATTGACAACAGCACTAAAACAATTACAATGTATGGGGGGGTACTTTGATATACTGTACATAGCACATCCACTTACTGTACTTAATAGCACATGATGAAGGCTTAACAGTAGCATCATGAGATGAGGGAAGAGACACAGTGAGCGAGACTGGGGGAAAAGGGAGACTGTAAAAGAAAGTGAAGGTTGAGTGGAGGTGCAGTCTGTAGTGGTGCGAAAAGAGAGTACAAATTGAGATAAAGTGGAGACCTTGTGCTCAGAGCCACAAAGATTTGGAAGAACAGAAAGACACAGAAAGAGAAGGGCAGGAGGAGGCGGGGGTGTCAGGACTATTTTGGGGTTGGGCCTGGACAGACTTTGAGAAGGGAATTTTAATTGAGTCTGTTGGCTACAGATAAATACCCAATCATGCAGACCCCCTGTGGGGGCCTAATCAGTGCAGTGCAATGACCACAGCTGCAGACACCAGCTTACATGCTAACCTCTAGTAACTAGACTTATGATCTCTAGATGTTAAATTTCTCTGTTGCCAAAAAAGTGTAAATTGAAGTAGAGAAGTAGCATTTTTTAGTGTCCCTCATTAGAGCGCCGTTCAGGGAAATAAGCACGTAGATCAAATGAAGTCTTTGATGTTGTTTAATCTTGCATAGCTGATAATGGTTTGTTTAGGAAGGTAACTGATGATAAATTTGAATGTGTCTCCATAACATAATACATCTTTGTCATACAAACAACACTTTTTGCTAAACTGAAATTAAATTCTGCATAAATATGTGCACTTTCCTATGAGTAGCTACAGTATAAATCTCCAAAGGCCATTCATAGACAGTGACAGAGTAGTCTGGTTGTTTTTATGGGCGGGTGTCCGCATCATGTGGTGCTGGTTATGTGGTTGTAACCAAAGCCTTTCTTCTTGGAGCCAAGATGCAGAGACACCAAACACTGACCCAGCTCCACCTACTGCGCTGGCAGCTACAGCATGTGATGGGAGTTTAAAATTTTGCGTTGATAATCATAGCTGGCGTGAGAGAGCTTGAAAAGTGGAAAACTTGGCGTTAAATAAGGGTTGCTTTTTTGAGTTGTAAGTTGGACCTCCCAGTAGGTGCAAATATCCATTCTTTACTTTACAGTATTTATTGTTGTTAGTTTTTGCATTTATACATATTTATATTTTTTAGGCTTTTTATTATTTAAATGCATTAACATTGAGTTCAGTCAGGTTCAAACTCATTTCAAGCTATCATCACAAACAATGTTGATATTCACAGCCATGGCTGTCACCACATGTGCCGCCACCACCACCACAACATCATCCAGACTGGGACCTGGCTGTCTCTAGGGCAACTGTGGCAGGTTTACATCTCCTATGGCAACTGAGGAAGGGGGACGTCCTTTGCAATGCATCCAGCCAATCGTCCAGTCAGAAGAAAACAGTGTGATTAGCCAGAACAGGTGAACCATTCAACTGGCCCGTCCAATCTACTCTGAGGAGACCCAGTCAGCTGTCTGTGATTTGGTCAGTCGTCCGTATGCCAGTGAAGTGAATTAGGCTAATTGACCAAATTCCAGTCATTTGAAAATTAATCTGGATGCAGATTGAAAAGCATTTTGAGAGAGGGAGAAGAGAAAAAAAGAAAATCAGAGAAATTCAGACAATGAACTTTACCACAATTTGGGCTTTGAAAATTAAAACTTGTTTTAATTAAATGAACGCTGTGGACCATTTCAGCACACAGGCATTTTTTTTTCTTTTTCCATGGCAAATAGCTTAATAGATGTGGAATTATTTAATCTCCCATCCCATTTTCCATGAAGGCATCAGATAGCCTGTGATTTGGATTTCTGGTAAGAGCCTTAGCCTGGTTCTACAGCAGAGACACTTTTTGAAGCTCTCCGCCATTGTTCAGCGGTTCTGGAAATGTGGTTGGCGCACAGACACACACATGCACATTTAAAAAAAAAAAAAACATTTTAAAAAGGCTATTTTAAATCTTAGAGCTCTGGTTCTCCATCTGCATCCCTTTTCCATGCTCCTTTATATTCCGTTCTTCTTCTGCAGCCATCTCACCTTTATGACAATGACCTGTCGGAATGATAAAGATACTTCATCATATCACACCACACACACCAGCCCATTTCATCATCCTATCTCTGCATACGCACAGTGTCATCTCATCGGGGATGGATTTATGTGTCTCTTCCCTCCTATGGGACGTGAGATTGTTTTGTTTTTAAGTGGGGGCCAATTGATCTTTTATTACACTATTAAGTCAATATGCTCCACTCATGAACAGCTTGAAATTAAATGAGCTCCTTTGAAGGGTTTATGTGCCAGTGTGTGTGTGTGTCTGTCTGTGTGTCAGTGAACTCTCAGCCTGCTGGCGTACAACGAAATCTGGTGGCTATAAGAAGCCAAATATAGCCTGTATAGCAGCAGCTGCATGGCCAGTATGACAGCACTGATTAGTAGTGAGTTGTAGGTGGTCATGTTGCTTAATTCCACCCAAGGCAGAATGACGCCTTTTTCAATTTAAAATGTTCACTGCTTTATTTATTAATTTCATTTACTGATAGTGGGTTTTTAGTATCATCAGTTGGACCTGATACCAGAAAACAATATTGAATTGTGACTTCTAACTGTAATGTTTGTGAATCCAGGCTAATCCAGATCTGATTTGGCTTAATATACATATATTATTTTCAGGGGTAATTGCCTATATACCCTCACTATTGATCCTGAGCCCATATTCTACTGGACTATGGTCTATTGGTCCATGTGTCATCATCAGCTGAGCTTACTGTGCAGGACTATAGTTGCGTTACATAATTATTGCGTAATTACAGTGCTGGTGTCACAGCAGGATTAGGTGACACTAATCATTGGGTCAAGACATACATTAATGCCTGGCAGCAAGCTCAGCAGTGTTGGAGGTCTATAGGCTACTCTCTTGATAGCAGTTTCAAGAAATTGTCCATTGCTTAAGAACTTAAATGACTGAATGAATGCACATGTGAAAATGTGAATTTGTTCTACAAAAAAATATGACCTTCCATTTTTCCAAGAGGTTACAATAACTGTCAACTCTTCCTGTTGGTAAACCGCAGAGACTTGGAGAAACTAGAGACAAGCAACCGCTGTGGACACTGATCCGTGAAAATGTCTCTTAGCTATATTGTTACTCCCACTGGAATTCACTCTCAGTTACATGGCGAAAAAGCTGTAGCACACATTGTCTGCTTAGGATATAGACACACATACACAAACTGAGCTCTCACCTTGAACAAACACACAGCAAATGATTTCAGTGCCTTCCCCAGCAGTATGTAATGAGTTGTAGTCGATGTTCTGATGATGCTAAGAACTTGTGGTCTATTGTTTTGTCTCCTTCTTCACACTGTTTAGCACAAAATGACTTTTCTGCTGATTATATCATTATATTCCCATTAGAGCAAATTGGCTCACCACTGTCTGGGTCTGAATAACTTCCCCACCACCCATGTGTGAACAGAAAATAAAAACATGACAAACAAGTGCACACGGACACATAGGTAAAGGGAGGCACAGGATGAAAACAACACAACATTCAAGTCTAAAGGAACAAAACACAGAAACATAGAGTAAAATCTCATTTGAGTAAAAGAACATGAACTGAAAATGCTTTTTTCAGGATTGGAAGCCAAAAATAGAATTTCTGATATCCACAGATTATTCCATATCCTACATCATTTTCTCTCACCTATTCTCTCCACAGTGTGCAACTGTGATCTGGCGCGATCTGGCTTTTTCCAGAAGAAGGGCGAGTACATCTGTACGGCAGACTACCAGCGTCTGTATGGTACACGGTGCGACCGCTGTGACAGCTTCATCACAGGAGAGGTGGTCTCTGCCCTGGGACGCACGTACCACCCCAAGTGCTTTGTCTGCAGTGTCTGCAGGTACCCAGGCACCATTACAAACACACACAGCTTAGTTAGCCTATGTGGAGGTTGTGTGTGGAGCACTGATCCACCAGACGCTGGTAACGTCCCAAGATGTAAACATGTCAACAACATATTGTACATATTAATTAGGAAGTGAAACTCTCCACAAAAAATAAATACCATCATATTTTCAGAATTTTGTTATCAACTAGGTACCAAAGTATCGGTTCATGTGAAAACCCTTGTGGTCGACATCCTTCCTATATTTCTTGCAACAGATTTGATACCACAAATCAATTAACTGTTTCATAGTACATAGTATTTGAATTTGATGTGACCTTTGCATCAATGTGATAAAGTATGTTAGTTTGTCAGATATTTAAACCTGCATTAATTGCATTTTTGGTCTCTTGTGTACAGCACAGCATTTTGTCGACACAACATTCAATTCAGTTCAGTTCAGTTTAATTATATAGCACCAAATCACAACAAAAGTCATCTCAAGGCACTTTACAGTGTAAGGTTTAAAACCTTAGAGAATCTAACTATATATAGAATTATGTAGAAAACCCAAGCACTGGGTGACAGTGGAGAGGAAAAGCTCCCTTTAACAGAAGAAACCTCCAGCAGAACTAGGCTCAGGGTGGGCGGCCATCTGCCTTGACCGGTTAGGGTTAGTGTAAAGAGGAGTGGGAAAAGAACAGCAGGCAACAAGCAGCAGACAAAACCCTGGGCAGGTTTGTAAGGCCAGTTACTGCACACTGGAAACATAGAGCTCTGAGGCCAGGGATACCTGCAGAAAGGTATAGAGAGAGGATGAAGCACAACCTCAGGATGGAGAAGACACAAAGTTAATGACATGAAATGGTGGCATATGAATGGATAAAGGAGAGGAGAGAAGAGGAGAGGAGACTAGCAGACTAAGCCTATAGCAGCAACTAAGAGAGATGGTTCAGAGTCACCTGAGCCAGCTCTGACTATAAGCTTTATCAAAAAGGAAAGTTTTAGTATAGATAGCTATAGGATCTGCCTTCAAATCTACATTTGGAAACTCTTGGAACCAGTATGCCAGGACTCTGAGAGCAAAATGTTCTGTTGGGATTGTACTATGAGGTCTTGGTGGAGCTTGATCATTAAATGCTTTAAATGTGAGTAGAAGGGATTTTAAACTCATATTCTAGATTTTACAGGGAGTCAGTGAAGAGAAGCTAATGTAGAAATATGATCACCCTTGCTAATTCTAGTCAGAACTCTGGCTGCAGCATTTTGGATTAACTGAGGGCTTTTTAAGGAGTTATTTGGACATCCTATTAGTAACGAATTACAGTAGTACAGTCTAGAAGTAGCAAATGCATGGACTAGTTTTTCAGCATCACTCTGAGACAGGGTGCTTTTATTTTTTGCAATATTCCTTGGGGAGAAGAAGGCAGATCTAGAGATTTATTTTATGTACAAGGTAAAGGAGATATCTTGGTCAAAAATAACTCTGAGATTCCTCACAGTTGTACTTGAGGCCAATGCTATGTCATCTAGGGTAGCAATATGATTTGATAACATGTCTCTGAGGGTTTTATGCTCAAACAGAATAACCTCTGCCTTGTCTGAGTTGAGGAGTAGAACATTACAGGACATCCAGGCCTTTATGTCTCATGCTTGAAGTTTGACTAATTGATTTGTTTGATAAATAAATATAGCTGGGTGTCGTCTGTGTAGCAATGAAAATTTATAGTGTTTCCTTATAATATTGCCTAAGGGAGACATGTATAAGTGAAAAGAATCTATCCGAACACAGAACCCTGTGGAACTCCATAACTAACTTTTGTGTGCATGGAAGACTTATTGTTAGCACTGACATTATAGGTTTTTAAAGTTGATATGTTGTGCTAAATTTATAGAATTTTCCTGATTTCATGTTTCTATTGACCTGCAATGTTTTTCGATATTAAGTTCAATATTCTCTCCTTTTGCTGTGTTTTTGGTCTCTTACCACCTCCTGACAAAAAAGACCATGTAGCTGCTAAATGTGCCACTATGTTGACCAGCAAGGTAAAATGGTTTCTTAGCTGTCTGATTCAAGTTCGGACTGGAAACAAGACTGATGAAAATATCAGCTCTACTTCCACTATTCATTAGTGGAAGTACCATGGATATCCTGATAGAGGAGGGCACTGAGAACAGGAGACAAATTTTTAGCTATAGGGAATAAGTAATAGATGCCTATTTCCTCTTTCTTTGCCATGAGTCACTTTTTCTGTCTCATGACAGTGCAGTTCTCCCTCAAATGACACTTCACAACTTTCTTATTTGAAGAAATGCAAGGATTCATAATTTCTTTTAGGTGTAATGCCAATCAGCCCGCAATTCAATCATATCTCGGCTCCTGAAGAATGAAATGCCTGATTTGATAGCTCAAGCATTTTGTTGTTTGGCTCAGTCGAGACACAACTCCAGAAAAGAGGGCTGACCCAGTGTTTCAAGCTGTTAGATTTAGTAAAAGTAGGCCATCTCTCCTCTGACCTCCATCATGGTTCATGTTAAGCTTCTCCAGAATGAAGTCAGAGTCAGCATCCCTGTTGACTACTCTTTCTGTTTCAACATTTCACTCTCCTTGTCGCTGTCTTTCTCTTTTATGTTTCATTCTAAAATTATCCCTTCTCTTTGTCCACTTTGCATATACAGTACATACTTGGTATGTGAGAAGACACATTTTTATGCTCTCCCTCCTCCTCCCCCTGCATGTCTAAGCTTTGCATAACAGCGATCTTTTCTTACCTCCCTCCAGGAGAGTAGTATTTTTCTGTTGTTGTGTACAGTATCTGCTTGACATTGGCTGATAAACATGCGGTCATGCCCAGCAGCCGTGGACAAAAAAACAGAACTGACACCAACTGGCTGGAGACAGTGAGTGGAGCAGTCCTGGCAGTGACAGCAATGTCTGTGTATGTGTGTGTGTGTGTGTGTCAGTTTATGTGGAGTCAACTGGAAGAGACAGCGAGAAGCCAAAGGGTGAATCTCTTCTTTCCTACTCCGTCTGCCCTCTGTCACATTGCTCACAGTCCTTTCTTCTACCTTCTCTTTCCTATCTCATTCTCCTCTCCTGTCTGTCTTCCCTTCACTCCCCCACTACTGCTTGCTCCTCCCAATCGCCCTCATTATCCCCATCATCATCTTCCTGCTCTTAATCATCATCCCCATCATTTTGTCTCCCTTTATGTCTTCACCATCATCCCTCTTTCTCTTCGTCATCAAGGTCTCATTAGATTGCAAGCTTCATTTTCCTATGCTGATGTTTTCATAAATGTGGTCATGATCAAAGCCAAAGGGCATCTCGCTTAAGCCAGAAATAGCTGTACTTCTGCGGGCAGTTTGGAGGAAGAAAAAAAAAAACATGCATTAAATATGTAAACAGTAAATTTTTAAAGCGCCAGGAAAGGCTGACAAGGCAAGATAGTCTTGAGGGAGTGAGTGCAACACACAGGTAAAGACAAGGTCAAACGCAGACTAAGACACGCTTCTGCACGATGACAGCCTTAAGGAGAATTGGCATTAAGTTGTTCTTTAGATTGGGATAGCTATGACCAGGCACTTATACAAGATTTAGCATTTCATGATTGTGAGTGGAGATAGATACAAATCTCAAAACAGGCTTTATGTTTTTTTGGCCTTTGCTCATTGTAGCTCATCAATTAAATTAAAAATCAAAAAGCTGTGTCACTTTATTAACAGATGGTTAACCTTTGGAGCGACTTATTGACTTGTGCTCCTTTCAGTTATTACTAAGGGGCTTTGTTAAATAATTTGTAGGCTGAAATACTTCTGCTGGCTCATCTGTTCTCCTCACTTTCTTATCCTTTCTGTTTTATGTATGGAAGTTGTCCTTTAAATAATATAAAAGCACAAAGGAGCAAACCTAGAATGCTGTATGTGCCAGTTCACTCCACATACAGACATATTTAGACAGAAACAGTCGTAAAATACTCCTCACTCGCTCACTTTCTCGGGCTCACAACCTTCACAGCTGCATGTTCAGTACACTATACTGTATATTGCACAAGCTCTTTTCATGCTTGCCGTAGTACATGTGTATAAGTGTGTACACTGATGTACTGCATTCTTGTGTGCTGTCTGTGAGCTCTAGACTCCCTCTGGGTCTTGGCTCCAGCTCCAAGCCTTGGCGAGGGAGTAAAAGGATTACTGCTGTCTATGTCTTTTAAACAGCCTTCTCTAAGCCTTTTAGCTCCTCATTCATTCTCACACTCTCTCTCATTATAAAGAAATCAACGAGTCTCCTTGAAAAGGAGAGGGAAACCAGTGTATCATGATATGGTAAATTTAATTCTGTTTTGCTGTCACGTTCTCTGCTTGTCTCTCTGCCACACTTTTTTAGCATGTTGTGGTTTTGACACAATAAAACAGTGACCTGGTGGTACCAGCTGTGTATGGGAGTGATTTAGGCAGACAACTGGGTGGACAGACTGAGAGTGAAAGAGGCAGTTAAGATCAGTATGCACTCCGCACAGTCTCCCTAATAACTTTTCATTCTCACTAAGAGAGCCAGTTTTCCTTTTCAGGAGCCCGTGGCAGCGTCACATTATCGTCTCTTTAATCACAGAGCAGCCAGGTGCTCTGCAACAATCAACGTCCCATTAACCTGTCGCCTGAACTGTTTGGAAATGTATTTTCAGGTTCATAGAGGATGTCAGCCTGCATCCAGCTTGTGCCAGCAGGATTATGTCCTGTCTGTCACCTAATCATTCTCCTGTCAGCAGCCATTTGTTATTTCCATGTGTACACTTAGATGTAATGTAATGTAATGTAATGTAAACACACAGAATCACTGCAGGCATTATATCTCCTGTTGTGTGCTGGTTTTCTAATACTCTCTCTCTGTTTTTTCCCATATAGTAAATCCTTCCCAATTGGAGACAGAGTGACATTCAGTGGCAAGGACTGCGTGTGCCAGCAATGCTCTCACACTCTCATCAAGTCAAATGAACCGATCAAGATCCACGGGCCCAGCCGTAAGTCCAGCCTACGCCACGCTCTGTTCGTTCTGTTTAGGGCCACCTGACGCTGCAGTGCGCTGAGTCTAATTTACTGTGTCCATGAGGTCCATTTAACTCATTTCGTTAATCTAAGTGTCAAATCAGGGGTCTGACCTGTCGTGGTGATCTGCCACCTGAGGAATCATGCAACACAAACAGACAAATCATTCATTCATTACTATCAACCGTAGACACGGTGAGAATAGAAAATATGATGCATCAGCACTGTACTGCACCTTTCACTCGTGTTATATAGTTGCTTATATAATTCAATGATAACTGTGTGCTTTTGCCATGTGCACAGCCCTCCCTTTCATTATAAAGAAAGAAAATGATCCCACAGCATAACAATAGTGATTGATAGTGAATCATTTGTTAAGTGTGGCATACAGACAGCAGGCTGCTGCTCACTGACTGTGCAGTAATAACAGATGGCACAGAGGCAGTGAATAACTGTCCTCCCTAGATCACTCCATTCAGGAGAATAAAATCCAAATGGCTCCCCAGGTACATGTTCATCACTCTGTCTTATGAACGGCAGTCTGTGAGACAGGACACTGAGTGCAGACACTAAATCTAATGTGCTGGCCGTTACATCCGGTTCCTCTGTAATTTTGTGAAGAGGAGCAGGCTATCAATGCAAATATATACCAGGCTTTAAAAGTGGTTGGGGTGCATTTGTAAAGTCTAAAAATGATTATTTAAGGAGAAAACCTAGGACCATGCATTGAAGGCTGATGGAAGGCATTAAAAGTTGAAGCTTGCATTAACTTGAAAATTTAGTTTTCTAACCTTAATCAGTCATGTTATGTCAGCCCACACCCACATCTCAAGTATGGCCCTCATCTCAGTCAGACATTACATTTTTATATATCACGTTTTTATTTGTTAATAAATAATATGCTGAATCTAGTAAAGTAAATCTATACTTTATAGTAGTTATATTTAACAGTGCTCAGCTTGTTGTTGGGGACTGAAATACTTCCTATTCCACGTCACATCATATTGATGGCATTGTGTGGCTGTGCATGTACCCTGCAACTGAAGCACCTTTATTGCATGTCATCCACCTCAATCTCCACCTACATATTCTGTCTTACTCTCAAGTATATATTTAAATGCAGAAATTCCTTCTCCCCCAAAAAGATCTTGAAAAATATTTCAGCGGTGTCCTGTGGCTTAGTGTTAGTGGTGCTCCAAGTTTTAAAGCAATAGTTTTTTTTTTGACTGTAGCTTCATATTAAACAGAGATATAAGAGTGGAATTTATCTCATGAAGGAGGAATATACACATCTCAATTAGTGATGCAGTGTTTTGCTCTTGACAGCTGATAAAACACCTGCTGTGACACCACAGACTTGTGTTTGGCCAGAAATGCTTCAGCAATGCCGAAGCAGTTTTTCCCCCCTCTATCATTCAGTGTGAATTTTCATGTAATCATACCTAATCATTTCTTGTCACAAGCTCTGTTACATAATTGTAGATGGTCTAACACTGGTTTCATTTGGTGGCTAAATGGGAATTGTATCATGACTCAGTAGAAAATCAGCTGTGTACAGTAAGAGTCTGGTGCTATACACTCAGCACCATCAAATGAAATGCAGAAGCCTGACTCAGAACACTGCAGCTTTTTATTTTTACTGTAAAACACAGTTTGTCTTGGCTGACAGGTCAGAGTGGAGCGGTCCCTTGTGATTCCAGGCTTCTCTCAGGAGCAGTAGGTTGGGTCAGAAAAGGTTAAGCTGAGCCAAACGTCTTCCAAATGGAAACAAATGGAGCTCTGACCTTTTCTCAGCATTTTGACACTCTGCAACCATGCATCATTTCCAGCCTCTGTTGTCCTGCTCCTTTCTCAACCTGTTAGTGTTGGTCAAAAACACCTCCTGGGGCATCTTTCTTAGGGAAATGGGAAATGTACAGTATGTCTGTGTGTGTGTGTGTGTTAGGAAAGGAGACAGAGCCCCAGGGTTTCAGCCCTGGAGCTATTTCAGTGATATTTCCTTCCTGCCTACATTCAATCGTGTGTGCCAGTGCTTACAATTGGAGGAATTCACATCTCCTCAATATTCTGCATTGATTAAGGAGGCGCTTGTGACAAAGGAGTAGAATAAAGCACTTACACAGGAGCACAGTAGGTTTTTAAAGATGTACAGTTACACCTTGGCTCACTTTGTCGCTTTCTGTCTGTGCTTGTACCTCTGTCTTTCACTGTGCATCCATCACCCTTCCCTCTCCTTTACCCTCACGTTTGGCCTTGCTCCTCCTTTTTTTTCCCCAGACTGTGCTGGATGTAGAGCTGAGATCAAGCAGGGTCAATCTCTCCTGGCACTGGAGAAACAGTGGCACGTCAGCTGCTTCAGATGTCAGACCTGCAACATGGTCCTCACCGGAGAATACATCAGCAAGTGAGTGTGAAAAAGGAAAACATAATAGAGAAAAACACAACACAACATGTCTCACTCAGAAAAGGCATGCTCTGCAAAGAGAATCAGCAGTTTTTTAGTCTAGTTTTTCGCTTTAAAGGTTACACTGTGCATTTGACACATTACATCAGCTTTTCTTATATTGTCTACGTTGCAGGGATGGAGTGCCATACTGTGAGGCAGATTACCACGCCCAGTACGGGGTGAAATGTGAGACCTGCAGCAGATACATCAGTGGAAGGGTTTTGGAGGTGAGAACATGACTGGATTTCAACATGAGATGATGCTAACACTATTTAGCTGCACAGAAATCTGCAGCAATACAGAAATCCAATTTGGGAGACTGCAGCAACTGAGTGCAATCAGCGTTATCAGAATTGAGCAGTTGCATTTTATCCTCGGCCCTGCTTAAGTCCCGCTGTGCTTGAGGGAGTGAGCAATTTAAGATTGGGGGGGTGATAAAAAATTTTGTCCTGTGTACTAAACCGAAACAAATTTAGCTGTAGTGTGTAAGCCTGGTCAAACATAGGAGCATATCCACTTTTTCCGCAGTTTCATCCAGAGGCAACTAACAGGAGGCAGAAAGCTGGACTGATTCATAACAACATGTAAGGAGCTATAAAAAGATCACAGAGTGAAGGAAAGAGTTGGAAGGAGGAGAGACACAGAACACAAATTCAGCAGTGATAAAACATATCTGTGTGTTGCGTGCTTTTACGCTGAAGCACTTTTGAAAAGAGATAGAAGAAGGAAATATGGGGAGAGGAGAGCAGAAGAGTAGGAGCTTTTCTGCGGATAGAAGAAGTAAAGGGAAAATAATGAGAGGAGTAAGGTAGAACATAATGAAAGTGATAAGGTGCAGATGCTAATTAAATGTTGTGGAAGAGTCTCTGGAGTGCACCTGTTGTCATTTGGGACCTGGGGAAAGGGAGCAGACATAGTAAAACTTTGTTAGACACACGCACAGACACACACGCGGCCTTGTTGTCCCTGTGCTCCTTTGCTTGTCAGAATGGCTGGTGTAAAGTGCTTTGTTCCTGACTGTCAGCCTCTCTGGGCTATTTATAGACATGGGGACATGCCAGCCTTTATCTGAGAGTCTCCCTCTCACTCTTTTCCCTCCATGTCTGTCTAACTCACTCTGAATGTGTGTGTGTGTGTGTGTGTGTGTGCGCTTGCGTGCAAGGTCCTCATTCTTTTCTCCTGTCAAATTTTGATATCATAATGATGCACTTCTTTAAGATGCAGCACACAACTGATTTGTCTCACAGGAAGCCAGATCCAGAAGACTTACTCCATAAAAATGCTGTTTAGGATAACAACATCAGTTCTATCTGGTTACGTTCACAAGATGATGTGTAAGACCTTGGCACCTTACTGAAAACATCATTTAGTGTAGCGTTTTTAAAATGTTTTCCTGCAGCCCTGCAATTTTCATGGTTTGTATTTCCATAAATCTTTTATTTTTCATTCCAAGAAGGAGTTGCATTAGTTAACATTATTGGCAGAGACATAATGTTGCAAAAGATACAGTTTTATTAATAAAACAGGTCAAGCAACCTGGGTAATGGGGAATACTGTTTTAGGAGGACAATTTGTGATTCTACACATCATGCAGGTTGCTGAATAAAAGTTGACATTGAAATAGAAGTATTACCATAATTTACTTAACTCATGAATGGCCAGCCCTCCCTCTGCCTGATTGTTTTATTATTACAATAAATAAGAAGATACAAAACTCAAGCAGTAATAAAACAACACCTTTCCACATTAAGATATGTTATGGAGCATATTTAAACAAATAAACAATTCATTAAATAACTAAATAAATGAATTCAATAAATAATTTAATTTAATTTAATTTACATTTTCATTTAACTAAAAATATAACCAGGAAAATGTACTAAAATTAAAGTTAAAAATATTTTGTGACTGTTATATTATTGTATATTATCAGGTTCTTATTTCTCAGGCATCACTGCACAAAGAACATTCAACTATTATAGATGACTGAAGTGGAGCTATTTTATATACATATATATATATATATATATATATATTTTTTTTTTTTTTTCTTCAGTAAATTTCAGAAAATTATTAAATTAATAAAAAATAAAATACAAAATAAATTACAAATAATCAAAAGGAAAGGAAGCAAATCCTCACGTTTAGAAAGCTGGAATGTTTGGAATTTTGAGTGAAAAATAACTCAAGCTCTTATTAAAATAGTTGTCAGTTAATTTTCTGCCAATTGATTTTTTGTTGTGTTTGGATACTTCCAGGTACAATAGTCTTTTTCAAAACAAAGAATCATATTTTATAATGTTATGTTATATGGTTTCTTTCTCCTGATATGTAAAGTAACTATTTACTAGAGCTGTCAAATAATTGTAATGCAGTAGAAGTATAAAGTAGCGTGAAAAGAAAATACTTATGTACAAGTACAATACTTACAGTAGTACTTGTAAATATACTTACATAGTTACATTCCATCACTAAATTTCTCTTCTCTTGTTGAAAACTTAGACTAATCTGTCTGTGTAGACACAGAGCCCTTTTCTACTTTCCAGAGCCAAACGTTGTTAGTTTAATGAGTAGTTTTAGAGAAGACTGAGACAGAGAAATAAAGAAAGGAAGTGGAAGACAGAAGAGCATAAAACCTTCCTTTTCCTAAGTTCCTCGGCATCTTAGTTTACCAATAAATATACCATCCTATTAATGTCATGTAGAGAGAGATTGGAGGTCTCATTAGAAATAGCTGCAGCAGTTGCTTAACTGATACCTCATGACCACAGCCAGTAAACACTGTGCTGCTCAGAAAGCAGGAGACGGAAATGCCGACCAGCATTTCCTTTCAGAGTAACCTGAGACAGACAAGGAGAGCAAGGATTGGTTAAAATGCAGCCCAGATAAAATTAAGAACTGTGTATTGGCAGTGCTGCTCAGCTGCTCGAGGCCTGATCACATTCAAGTATCAGTTTTATGAAAAGTGACTGCAACATAAAATAAAAATACCCCTCATTCTGGATGTGTTAAGACAGAACAGTTCAGGTCTCCTTGATACAGGCCACATGTCAGCAGTGCTTCTATAAATAGAAATTCTCTAATGGCATGTCAGGGAAGGCAAAGGTGATGGGACAGAGCCTCACCTCAGTCATCAGCCCCACAGGGACATATGTGAGAAACCTCAGGACTGTGAACTGGGCTGGATTAATGGACCGAATAGGCTCAGTGACATCATACTGCATCATTTCATGTGTCTGTTTCACCTGTGCCACGTGTGTTTGGATTCCCTCGACTCACTCTGAATGTCCAAGGACATGCATTGCAATGTCCCTCACTTATGTGACCACCTACTTCCCTCTTTCTCTCTGTTGCACACCCATGCACACACACTGCAACAGTTTTCTTCATGCGAATGACCTGCAGGGATCTTTGCTCTAATTATGGTAGGTGGTGGCTATTATGTGATTGCTACATGCTGATGAAAGAACTACAGGCCATGCAATGGTGTCTCAATACATTAGCAATTTCTTTGCCAACAAAAAATCTCGAGTTGCTTTCGCGTTATGTTTAGGGTCATTATCCATGTGCACTATGAAGCGCTGTCCTAGCAGTTTTTTAGCATTTGGCTGAATGTAAGCAGAGAGTATAGGTATAAACCTAAGAATTTAGAACTTCTGTCAGCAGTCACATCATCAATAAACACCAATGAGTCCGTTGGCAGCCATACATACCCATGCCATAACACAGCCTCCACCACATTTGACACATGATGTGGTATGCTTTGGATCATGAGATCATAAGCCAGAGCATGCTTGACTTATGTTGATGTTGTATAGGGGTTTTTCTTCACCAAGGAAAGGATTCAGCAAGCATCCACTTCAGTTATCTTCCACAGTCTTCCAGGCCTTTGTTTTTTTTGGCTTTCTGTCTCTCTTATAGATTTATGTTATTTGTTTTTCAGCCTATGCTAGCCTCCTTCACTTGCATTGAGATCTCCTAGGACTTTATATTGGTAGCTGCCAAATGCCAATTCAATACCTGATATCAACTCCAGACCTTTTATCTGCTTCATTTGTCTTGAAGTAACAAGGGAATCGACCACACCTGGTCAATTGACTTCTTGTCAGTCAATTGTCCAAATACTATTGAGCCCCTGAACATGGAGGTACTTTGCTTTAAATGACTAAAATTGAAATAATAATAGAATAATCTTGATTATTTTATTTAATTTATTTGTTTTATGATATATGTTTTATATATTTGATTTATAGACCGATATCGAATTATAGACCGATATCGAATTGAATCTGCCCTTTGTCTCTAAAATCCTTGAAAAAGTAGTTGCGAAGCAGCTTTGTGACCACCTGCACAGGAACAATCTTTATGAAGATTTC
>JAUMHL010000002.1:7079348-7093407 GCA_032362345.1 Sandelia bainsii | reverse complement strand
GCCTTGAGATGATTTTTGTTGTGATTTGGCGCTATATAACTAAAGTTGAATTGAATTGAATTGAATTTCAAATCCATTGTGGTGGTGTTTAAATGAGGATAAAACTCATTGTCCTAACTCTGTAGAAAACAGTAAAATAAGTAAAAAAAAAAAAAGAAGAGAAATCAGAGACAATAACCTGCTCAACGTGGGGGTTCACCTTGTAGATTAGCCCTCACTCTTTGAAGCTGTTTCTGATGATTGTTTATGTTCTTCTCTTCTCTTCTCTTCTCTTCTCTTCTCTTCTCTTCTCTTCTCTGCTCTTCTCTGCTCTTCTCTTCTCTCCTCTTCTCTTTTCTTCTCTTCTCTTCTCTGCTCTGCTCTGCTCTGCTCTGCTCTTCTCTTCTCTTCTCTTCTCTTCTCTTCTCTTCTCTTCTCTTCTCTTCTCTTCTCTTGTGCCCAATTGGGTAAATTGTCTCTTCTCCTCACAGGCAGGAGGGAAACACTACCATCCAACTTGTGCCCGCTGTGCCCGCTGTAACATGATGTTCAAAGAGGGAGAGGAAATGTACCTGACAGGTGAAATCTGATGCCAGTACATCCACACACTGACATGCAAACGCACACTTGCACACATGATGTAGAGCATGTAGACAGATTCATGGCATGTGGAAACACCCAGAGCCACTCTGACTTTCTCCCGCTCTTCCTCAGGATGTGAGGTGTGGCACCCATTATGCAAGCAGGCAGCACGAGCAGAGAGGAGGCTCAGGGTGAGATAGAGTTTAAAATGAAAATGTACAAACAAACTGAGAACTCTAATTTCCTCACTGGTTGCATTCTCGCTTTTCTTTTTTGTCTTTGTCTGTTTGTGCCTCATAGCACAGACGCCTGTCAGAAACCTCCATCTCCCCACCAGGCTCCTCCATTGGCTCTCCCAGTAGAGTTATATGTGTAAGTAACCTATGACCCTGCAGCTTTTACTTTCTTATAGCTGCCACTGCCACCAATGCAACCCTGAAAGTGCAATCGTACACCAGAAACACAAGCGCCACCCATAGGCTTGAACAATTAAGCACCAACCCGAGGGGCTGCTCACTCCCTTGGCCTGTTCACTTGTCTGTGTCCTCCCCTGTGTAGTCATTAGTGATGTTGCAAGAGTTAAAAAAACATCGTGAAAATATGAATTATCTTATTCTCACAATGTGAACACCATACATATTGAACTTTTTTTCTAATTTTTTTCTTACCACAAAATCACAGTTACAGTTAACATTTATGTTATACATATGTAATGACTCATCATCAGTGGCCACATAGTACTGACATGGTGATTTGCAAATAATAAAAAACATCTCAAAAAGTCAAAGCACATTAAGGTGCTTTTATTGAAGTGAAAATACAGGAAAAAAATCTACCAACACACATTGACTGCTAATTGATTAGGTTTATCTCCAGGCTTTTTACCTTAATTGGTTATTCTCAGAAATGAAAATGAAAGTATGAGAGCTACTGTATGTAGTGTATGCATTAGTACTATTTTTAATTATGAAGCCATGGTATTAAAGTTCTGGGGTTTATTTGGATCTAACAAAGTGCATTGTATTAAAAAAAAAATTTTTTTAAACCAACATTTTTTCAACCCCAACATCTAAAAAATCACTTTCATATTGCAGATGAAAATGAGCCTATTAGCTAAATCTAACGCATAATTGATATTTAATAATTAATGTGTATTGTCCCTGATAAATAACTTGTAATGAAAATGAAAAATATTTCAGCTAAATTCAACCCTGTTTTAGCCTGCAGCCCCAAACATATTTTGATGTGCTTATGACCGAAATGTGCTTGATGGTTGGCCCATTACAACCCAAATAAATATACAGGTTGTTGTGTTGTGCTGCTTGCCAGTCTGCTGGGTGTTGCTGCATGTCGGCAGTATAAGCATGTCAGGGGTTGTGTGCATGCCAACAGAAGCCACTGCTCTCTGTTCAGTCCTGCCCTGCTCTGCTCATAATCAATGACCTTTCTGTTTAAGGTGATAGATGAGGGAGAAATGCAGTGTAAGCAACTTTGTTGTCCATGCTGTCTCCTCTCCCTCTCTCTTTCTCTGTAGCAGTCTTTGCTCTCTTCCTCACACATGCTGAACTTCTGAAGGTCAACAACTTCCACTGTTGTGGGGTTCTGCAGCCTACATGTGTACATTTGTACCGTATGTGTATGTGCTGCCTTGTGTTTGGGCTTCACCCGCTTTTTCTCACTCCTCAGTGCTGCATGGTCTGCTCTGTGTCACTGAAGGAGTGTCCATGCTACTTTGTTACTGTTCATCTTCCATGTGATTGATGTTGGGTCTGCCGCTGTTGTGTGTGTCTTTGGTTGGTGTATGTCTGTGTCCTCTCTCCAGGCCAGAGTGGAGAATGAGATCCTAGATTATAAAGACCTAGCTGCCCTGCCAAAGGTCAAGGCCATATACGAGGTCCAGCAGCCAGACCTCATTTCCTCCTCATACCAGCCCTACCACAGATACACCTCTGATGACAGGCTAGAAACTTACAGCTATGGGGAGGTACTACCGCTACACACTACGGGCTAAACTTAGCATAGTTCTATTCACTGGACAATTTTTAAAAGAAACACTTTGTTTAGTGTTTAGGTGGACCTGTGCTGATATGTCATCATTACACCTCAGTCATGTAGTATGTGTTGGGCTAATTGTTTATTTATTTATCCAGGAATTTTGTGATATTTGCTTTGGTTATTTTTCATTTGGTAAAAATGACATTTTTGGAAACATTTTGGAAAATACACTTTTGTCAGAAATTTTGTCAGAATTTCGATTGCACTCAATATGAAGCCAGAGCCAGCAGGCGATGAGCGTCGCTTAGCATAATGACTATAAACACAAGGAAACAGCCAGCCTGGCTCTTTATAGATGTTTAAACAGTGTAAATAAAAAACAATTTCACATTTTTGCTGACCTTAAAATAATTATGTGTGTTCTCATCATCAATTTGTTCCATGCACAAAGCCCTATATTCATCCATGTAGGATAAAACTAAGCACACATTGAATTAGAATTTCTTCCTGGTTCCTGGTAATGAACACAATATACAGCGTATTGTGTGTCCTGTATTTCTGTGCACAAATAATAACTTTCTCTCTCCATTGATTCTCCAGTCACTTGGGACACTTTCTCCCTATTCTCAGGTAAGAATTCTTCTTCCCTTTGTAAGTAGCAGAGTAGTTAGAGCGAGTTTAAACAAGTGAGATATTGTCTCTAAGCTATTTGTCTTATTCTTAACCCTCAACTCGACCTTGTCTGCTTTGTCTTGTCAGGACTACGACAGCTTGGATATGAAGCAGAGGCGGTGCTCCAGTCCAGGTTATATTGACTCACCAACCTATAGTCGTCAAGGCACGTCACCGATAATGCCTCGCTCTCCGCAGCACTATGGCTACCCTGGTGAGTTCAATGGTTTATTCAGGATCGTCTTCTTACCTCAGCGCCTAGTCAGCACAATCAGTCTGCTGAAAAAATTGTTAAATCAAATCTAATTTGAAACTCACTTTAAACAAGTCATTTAAAGGAATACTTTAACATTTTGAAAAATAAATTACCTAGCAGTGGTATCTAACAAATTTACAGTAATTTTTTCTCTAATGCACCTCAAGAAAAACGTGTTTAACACAACTTAGACTTTGTGGATATTGAATAAACGGGATCAACACAGTTGGTATGTTGGTAAAGAACAGAAGTAGAAGATCAAACCAAGAGAAGAAGGATATAAGGGACTTTTGATACCTTTAGACATGTTAAAGCTACACATACAAAGCAGACCTAGTGCTATATACAGTTAAGCGAACCATAAAATCACACATATTCCTTTTTTTTTCAGTTTCTACACTTTTTCTTTAGTTTTCTTCTTTATGTTTATATGCACTGGAGAACAATAAAGATTTTTTCCTAAACACAAATACATTTGATCAATTGAGCAAACACAGACATACAAAATCCGTAAGTACCTGGCATCTGACCCTAAATCAAAATTGACCCCGCCCCTTACTTCAGCATACAGAAAGTCTTCTCATCAAGTCTTAGCAAAATGCAAGTAAGTGTATTTCCCAAAATGTCAAACTATTCCTTTATGAGAGCTGAAATTGCTTGTCATTCCCATCTGTTTGCTACAGTCGCTCTTTGGCTGTCATTTCATTTAACTCTTACACATGTGCACTGACACTGTAATTGCCGTCATGTGAGGACAAGTCAATAACTTCTGTCATTACACAAGTGGAAAAGTTGTCCAATGTCATTCTGCAATATGAATGAATGTTGAGGTTGTTAAGTTTTCGTCTGCATGTGTTTCGCCTTCCTTCATACTCATGTTTCCTTTGCTGTGATTGCCTACGGCTGGCTGCAGGCTCTGAAAGTGGCAGGAGTTCTCCTTATTACGGCCAAGAGGGGCGGTCAAGCACACCTACCACAAACCAGCCCCCTAGACATTTTCATGTTCCAGGTAGGCCTCACCATCTTCTCATCACACCTCTCACAATCTCATTTGTTACTGCTTGGGGAAGCTTTTATCAGCCATTATGCACTTATGCAAATCATCCAGAAAGATCTTTTTAAGTTAAGGGGGTGTGAAAATGTGACTAAGTCGTATTTTTATACCGCACACAATTGCTCTGGCATATACTTCTCCTCATACTGCATCTTTACCTTCTTCTACCTTCCTTTACAACCATCTCTCCTGCCTCCCTCCTCTTTCTCGCTTCCCATCACACCAACATAAACTCACTACTTCTCTGCCTTTCATTCCTCCATGTTTCACCTCTCTCCATCTCCTCTTTCTCTTCTCAGCCACAGGGGACCCTAACATCTACAGGAAGCCTCCCATCTATAAGCGAACCGGTACAGTGCAGTTAGCCCCGCCTTAGCCCGCCTGTCCTCCTGTCAGTTTAGTCATAGCGTGTTTGAATACTCAATGTAGATGTTTTTACTGATCTATTGATGTTTTTAGCAGCTCCTCCTAATTTAACATTGATCAGTATTGATGTACCAGTTACCATTAGAATTTGCAGCATCACAAATGTAACAAGAGAAACAGGAGGTATTGCTCATGTGCTTGAAAATGAACAAAGGGGTGGAAAGATTTTGTTTTCAAAATTGATGCTAAGGATCAATTAAGAATTTTGTATGAGTAATGTAACAGAGCAATGTTTGGTTTAGTGTGTGCATGCACACGCACACGCTGATGCGTGCAGTCCCTGCAGCACGGCAGGTTCTTGTTGGCAAATAGGAACAGGCCATGAATGAAGTGAAGGTTGCTCAGGCGTGACAGGTGTTGAGTGCACGGGCCTGCGAGGACACACAATTCACCAAAATAGAAAAGAGCAATGGAACAAAGGACAGTGGAAAACTGCATTATAACTGGAATTTATATTTGCTGTGGAGACGTCTTTTGTTTTCTCAGCCTGGCCTTGTTAGCCAGCGGTCAAGGAGATATTATATTTTGTCAAAACATAAGGAAGAGTGTAAGAGAGGGAAGCCTGATTTCTTAATTGTGTGGATTTATGTAGTTGTTCAGTCAACTAGCACAGCACCGTGGTTAACACAACATGCTATTTTTTCCTCTTTTTTTACGAGTCATTAGCCTTAAATGCACTTCAGCCATCTGGATAGCATGCTTAAGTATAAACAGTCATATGAAAAGATTCACTATCCCCCGGCCGTGTTACATTATAAAAGGCTTTTCAGCTGAGAGTCACAAGACTTATGATCTTTTGATGGAGGATAGTTTATCTTTGTTGTTGTCCTGCATGTTCCTCTCTCTGTACTGTATGTCTTGGTATTGGTGCTTTAGTTAGTGAACTGTGTTGACCTGTGTATAGACAATGTTACCCTCCTGTGTTACTCATCTGTAATTGTAAGTACATCACTGGCCATAATGTTTTACATTTTTGTATATGAAGAATGTGATTGACATTTCAGTATCTGCTGTAAATGGCAGCTTGCCTCTTTAGCATAATGACATTCTGTGCGCACATATCAGTCATATTGATCCCTTCTTACCTTATGTCTCCTTAAACAGCTATTGATCATCAGTTTCTCCAGTTTCAGCACTAAACACAACTGATGGGCCACAACAAACACATGTGAAGTAGTGTTTCTGTGTGCAATAAAGGCCTGTTATGTACTGTTCAATCAAAAAGTTTGCTCCCTGTATAGAAAATAGGGTGCATCAAATCACAGCTTTTTTGGCTTTGTCCTCTGGGACAGTTAAGTAATGTTTCCCTTTTCTTTTCACCTCTTTTATATTGCATCCAACCACTTTTATTCACTTCCCTCCACCTACTGCTACACTTTACCCGGTGACCTTGCCACCGTAAGTATCTCCCTACTCTTGCTTTTTCATTCGCTGTTGGTATATAGATATTCACATGCCTGTCTGGGTGTGTTTTATTGTATGTGTTTGTCATCCCATGTCAGTAATGTACAATCATACTTCCTCTGAGTTTCAATTTGCTGTAAAACTTCGCTCTGGATGTGTGTGTAGCGGGTCGCCTTCCTGTTGAGCTGAAACTGAGAATGTTTGACATTGGTGTCATTCATCATGTATATAGGAATTCAATGGATCGTGGAATGGGGCTGGCATGGCTAATGGCTTACGGATTGAAAAATGATCTGTCTGACATTACGCTGCATGTCAACACCATTGACTTCCACTGACTGTGCTTTAACGCAGAGTTTCATCAGTATCATCGCGTCACACCGCTCATGAAATAACTGTGTGCCTTAGGCTGAGCAGTAACTGAACTCATTTAAACACTGGTTATTTTCATGCTGTTGGCCGAAATGTTGATCTCCTCTGACAGAAATGGCGGGTGGTAACTGTGGTTTTGTAGAGTAGAATGTCTTTGTGATTTTTATTCACACATTTTCCTCCTTAGCCCACTGCAGTGTACTGTCATATTAATATAAAAATATGGCAATCTAGAAAGACATAATCAAAAGTATAAGAACATTTCCATAAAAAAAAAAAAAGTAATATCTTTAATTTAATTTATTCTCCAATAACATGACATTACCATTTATAAAATACATTAGTAGTTAGTTGCACCACAAATATTATATCTATATAAGATATACTAATCAAATATCAGAGTGTACAATATTTGTCCATTACTACTTAATATGATGTTCAGATCAGGGGACATTCAGAAACAAAGACTAAATGTAGGAGAAACAAGCTCACTTACACTAACAATAGCAAACACATAACATTTCACTTCATTTCATTCATACAGAAATATAGTGATTTTCTGAAGGCTTGTCACCAGCATACACACGTTCAGACACAAACTCTGTCTACCTGTAACCGACTGTCACGCTGTCATGCATTCTGTCATTGTTTCTGAGTGGTTTTCTATCTATATCCTCAGCATATTAGGTCATACTTTTGATTGTTTTGATCATTATTTGATAAAAGAAATTCTAATTCTGTAATAATATTTAGATTTATTAATCATTGAGAATGTACTTAATTAGATTCTCTAACTTGACAGCGCTAATAGAAACATTATATCTTATTTACATCATTCATTAGAAACTGGGCACAATGACTTTCTGGAGCCATAATATCACTGTAAAGTTGCCTTCACAGTGATAGTTGAAAAAAATCAGCTTCGTGATGCTTTTACACTTTTTTTTTGAAAGAACAATATTCTCTCCTAACTCAATTCTTATTTTTGCCAGACTATCATGTGGATGTAGCCACCAAAAGCAGGACCAGCGAGGACATCCTCCGATCCTCCAGACTCTCCACCTACTCCCCTGAACCATACTCCCAGTCAGAGTCTGACTACTACCCATACACCACCTCCCCCAAGGGTAGGAAACTGTGTCATTTCATTGAGTTTAGAGTAGCAGGCTGCATAATAATCTGCATTTTTTCATTTTCTGCTGGACCAAACACAGACACAACCACAGTCCATTTTGTAGGTCTGTGTCGTGTGTCACCCTTACACTCTGTAACTGCATTTCACTCTGAGCTCTTTATTTGTATAAGGGAATCTCTTTTATCTCCTTTCGCTCAGCCTATCGTGCACCAAGAAGGCGTTTCTCGACAGGCGGAGATGAAGAGAGTTGGAGTCACAATCTTCAAAGAGTAAGAGCTTCATTATTTTCTATCTCCAGTTCTTCAACAATGGGTCGAAAAAAGTCCCCTCCTCAGAAACACCCATAAATTATGCAGTCTTTATGATATGACACCTAAACTATTCTTCCTTTGTTTGCTTCTCTCAACATTTTTTGCAGTCACTCAAATCAGTAGCTTTCCCTAATGTCTCATTAATCTTCCTTCACCTTCTGATTCTTTCCTTGTTTGTTTCCTCTCAGATCGGGAGTGGCATCGGGAGGCTCATCCTAAAGGAGGAGATGAAAGCCAGATCTGGTTCCTATGACAACGACCCCTGGGGCAGTGCAAGGAATTCTCGTAGTGGGAGCAAAGAAACACTAAGCACTACAGGCTACGGCACCACGGCGTACAACATTACAGTCAACGGCTGTAAGGATTCACCCTGCCCCCTATGCATCTCCCTCTTTTGTCTCGTGTTCTTTTTGTTCCTGCAAGCACCACCTGCAAGCACCACCTCAAAACAGTATTTCTTTGCAGCCATGTCCCTACCAGTGCGATTGCACATGGTTCCACGTTGGCTTTGTATAAGCCGCAGTATATGCTATCATTGGGGTTTGCAGGTCAGCGGGGATCGTGGCTGCTGCAGGCTCGGTGGTTTATTGAGATGAAAAGACGTCCAGAGGGGAGAACAGCTGCTGCCAGACTTGTGGTAGGCCAGCAGCAGCAGCACCAGATGTGGCCTGTCAGTGTTGTGAGGATATCCGATCACACTGATTTTAAACAATTCAAACTAGTGAAAACAAGGTTCAGCCAGGTGTGTAGAAGTGACAGTTGTGACAATACCAGACCTGAACCTTCCAGTTGTTTGAACAGGGAAGCTTCCCTTGTCACACAGTGCACTGGGAGTTTTATTTTAGACAACAGACTGTCTATATTCTACTCTGTTGACTATCTATCCATCCATATATCTGTGTCTTTATCACTCTCTCACTCTCACAGCTGCTGTCCCAGATCCTGTTTTATTTATGAGCAGTAAGATCTCTCATTAAAGCTGTTCCTCAGTTGGGAGGAGACACAGCTGAACGGGACTCTGTTGGCTATGGTTGAAAGGCAACAAAGGCTTGTAACTATACAAGCGGTACTGTGCGATTATCGGAAGCGTGCAGTGTGTGCTGTGTTGTTTTATATCTTTTTCTCCCTTTCTTTCCTAAACCAGTCTTGCTTGGCCTCTTTCCGCCTTATTGCCCCGTTGAAGTTTTGTGTTCCCCTGGGATTGATGGGTTTCCAACTTGCTCACATTCATTCGTTATTAAGTCTCTAGACACTGAAATTTTCACTATTTGGGTATTAAATCAAAATTTAGTGCAGGGCAGCTTAAGAGTGTTGTAGTTTTTTGTTTCCTTTTTTTGATCAGGTAATTGTATGATCTCTTTATTTCACAGCTCCCCGGTCTCAGTACAGCACTGAGAGTGGTAAGTTCATCATTTTCCATACATATTCAAAATTGATTCTAGTCCATGTTTCTGATTTATTTTTAATCATAGCTGTTCTTAAATTTAATTTTTGAATGAGTCTGACATTGGTTCAGAAATTATGTTTGTGTTGGGTTCAATGACCCTACATCAAAAAAGGTCCATAGTCATGTGCACACATCTGGAACTTTAAGATTTTTTTTTTTCTGTTTAGTCATGAGTGCCATCTTCTGGCACTAATCAGGTATTGGTAGCTTATTTCATTGTGTCAAACTGTATGGAAATAATTTGACATTTAAGCTATTGATGACTTCAGCTATTTTACTGCTGTTTTCTTTTTCTTTATTTTGTATTTAGATTTTGTTTGTAAGTCTGCTTCACTACCAGGATATGGACGCAATGGCATCCAAAGGGTGAGAGTACAGTGACTAAGACATAACATTATGTTATTAGCTGTTTATGTCATACTTTCCTCGGTTTTTGGCTTTCACCTCTAAAATTGCACCTATTTTGTTTGGTAGTTGAATAATGCAATATTTTATTTGTATTTTTTATTCCTATTAACTATTTAAACTGTCTGTATTTTTTGAGTCTAAAAAATGCTTGTCTGTTCAGCTTGAGTTCATTGTCCACTTCTTCCTCTGCAGCCTCAGAGTGCAGATTGTTACCAGTACCAGTATGACAGCGCCAGCGAGGTCAACTGGGGAAGCAGAGGTAATTTAATATGAATTTTAAACACCTACCCTTTCTTAGATTGAAGCAATTAATTCAGTGTTTTTTATGTTATACTGACTTGATTCTCTTTCACTTTTCTCCCAGCAGAATACAAGGTAAGGCCTTAACATAATCAGTTAAATAATTCCCTCTATGTGACTTAGCTTATATGTTTAATAATCCCAGTTTTATTCTAACTGTGTCTCTAAAATGTGATTAAGCATGGCTACCTCTCCCTCTCTGCAGATTTACCCCTATGAAGCACTCATTGTGACCACCAGAGGGCGCAACAGACTACCCAAAGATGTGGACCGAGCCAGACTGGAGGTAAGTCATGAATGGGTCATTAGGTTTAACTGTCCTGAAGGAAGCTGGTCCTGGTCCAGTTAAAACTAGTGCCATAGCCAAAGTTTTAGAAATGCAAAGTTTGTAAGTTCTCCAGCAGAACAACATCCATATACAGTAAGAAAGTTCAGATAAGTATTATGTTTTAGTGACATGATGCAATTCTGGTGGAAAATTCTTTGTAATATTTTAAAATATATTTATCGTATTCAGCCTTAGAACATGCAACATGTATACTATACAGTATAACCTCAATTGCTGTCTTATAGTAGAGTAATGTGAAACTTAATGTCATAATAAGATGTATTTTATTATGTTTTTATCATGTTTTCTCAGCGCCACTTGTCCCCTGAGGAGTTTGTCCAAGTGTTTGGTATGACCATGGAGGATTTTGACCGACTGGCACTATGGAAAAGGAATGAGCTAAAGAAACAGGCCAGACTCTTTTAATAATGTATGGACATCCGTCAAACACTGCCATGTCGAGTCACAGACTTGACCCACTGTAAGAAGGAAAGAGATAGATAGGAAAACTACTCCGTTTCACTGCCATGGCTGAGAACCTGTTAGATCTCCTCATACGACGAACCAAATTCTGGTCACACCAGCGTGGACTTCTGAGATATCCAGGGAAGGCTGCAGAGGCATTGAGCACAGATGGACTGAGAAAGTATTACATGGTTGCCAGTGCAACTGCGGTTGTGTTCTGGAGTGGTGTGCAAGCAATATAAACTGTAGTGTAGTAGCATTGTGTTTGTCTTAAGTCTGAAGGATGAAGGAAGGCATGACTGCCCGTAGAAGGCCACGCAACGGGATTTCTGTGCCCAGAGCTGCAGTACAGAAACATATTGAGGAGAATTATGGCTTTGCCTTATTTGTTATGCTCTCTTAGATATGAGTGTGCAGCACCAGCAATCTGAATGAGTAGAATGTAGATACAGTATATCATTTATGACACTTTATGAGTGTGACTGATTAGATGAGAAGAATGAGTGTGTGAGCATACAGAATCACTTTGCTTTGATTTAGAAAGATGCATTTTGTTTACCTGTTCCCCTATTTTTTTCTCTTTCTCATAAAATACTGTGTCCACACTAATTGATATAGAAACAAACAAGAAGCAAGTTGAGGTTTCCACAGCTTTTTCTATTGTACGTGTGACCTGCACTCATTTGTGAGAAAATCCAAAGTGAATCGAAGTGAGAATGCATATATACAGATTAGCAGATGTAACATTGATGTAATGTTCTGGTTAAATAGCTAAAGGCCACCAATAGATGCAGTTCACCATGCAGCTGTATGGTAACCTACAAGAATGTGCAATCCAGTAGATTTACTAGATAAAGGAAACACCAAATGTTTCATGCAACATGTTTCATGTTTTCCAGTTCACTGCAATTGAATGGTAACTAAATGTTTTAGAATGAGTACAGTAGTCATCCATACATTTACATTCACTATTATTGATTTTATTTTAGAAAAATAAAATAATTATTTTGTAACTACAGAGAATTATATTCACTCACAATAAAACACTGCAAGGTATGTAACACATTGACAAAGAGCCAGGGTTGTTGAAGACTTTACTTCCTTTGAATACTGTTTTGATTTTGTCACTAAAGATTAAACTTCAAATCCGTATCAGCCTCCTCATTTTTCTTTTATTGGGATTATTGGGAATTACCCCTTTGTAAAATAGTTGCATGAAGGAATAGTGTGACATTTTGGGAGATGAGCATATTTGCTTTTTGTGGATACATACAGAAGATCATTCTCATGTCTGTAAATGTGTGCCTATGTAAACTAGATTGACTTATCCTAGCATAAAGACTGGACACACAAAGCGAGTCTGGTTTTGTCCAAAGGTCGACTAAGCCTGCGGAAATTACTTGAAACGCGGGACACAATACCTTGGGTTCTTGCAGCCTTAATAAACTAAAATAAAAAAGCAATCAAAATACAGAAGAAAAACTGCAATGGGGCTAATGACACAAAACCTAATTTATGCACACTGTCTATCCACATACCCACAAAATAAATAAAAGACTGTATTCTGTGTATTACAAATAATGGACGATAACTTCTTGCTAGTGTTTAGTCATGTATACTTTAACAAGACATGTGCTTATGTACCTTTATTTTACACAGTGGACTTGAGTAAAATTTAAAAAAATTATGCAGTCGAATTTCCCATTCAACTCTCCAGTATCTCAACATCAAAACAGGAAGAAATACCCAACATGCAATTGGCAGTGTATTGGCAGAATAACCATATAATCTCACTCAGTGCTGCCCCCTTGTGACTTTGTAATGGTATTCAAACCTATACCTAAGATACAAATTACAAAACAATGTTAAATTCAGAAGTTAACCAAAAAGTACTAATTTTACCTGAAAAATGTACCCAGAGTGGCAATTTTTTTTAAATGTGACAGATGTGACAATATAAAAAAATAAACAAAAAAAATTTGTGTAATGTAAATTTGAACTCAGACTGTCAAATAACGGAAAAACTCCATTTTGTTTGATTTTATTATTATTATTGAATTATTCTTAGATAAATTGTAGGTGGAAACTAGGCTAATTAACTATAGGAACTTTTACCAGAGCATAACTAGCACTAAGCTGAACCAAAAACAGCTGCCTTTAGGACCCAGCAGAGAAGCAGCCTGCCTCCAGCTCTCCTCACACACGCCTTCTCGCTCACTCATGGGCCTGCGCTAAACCTCAGCATCTGACATGGACAGCATCACTGGCGCAATGGACTCAAACGACACCAAATGTAAGTCAACTTTGAAAAGTCTTTTAAGGCTAACACTGTTATGCTGCTGCACACATATTGACTGTTTCCCGTTCTGTCCTTGAGTTTGTTAAAGTTGATTTTGATATGAATGGTTGTTTATTGTTTGTTTACTGGTCATTTCAAAACGGTGAGATCCTCTCACACACCATCACTGAAGCACCCTACAGTCCAATGGTTTTACTGGAAACCAGAGGATTATTACTGGGAATATGTAAACGCCCAGTCTTAGGTCTAATTGCGCATCATTTCCTTTACAAGATTGCATACATTTTTGTTTTCTCTGTGTGACTAAGCAGTAATCACCGTCTGAGATCACCCAAGGTGAACCATGGCACTTCCTTTTCCCCTGTAATTATCTCTGTACATGGAAGATAACACGATGGCACTTAAAACATAATCTTACTTCAGTTTCCACCCAGCTGCTTGTAGAGGCAGAAGCCCAAGCACTGATCTCAAGTCTGATTGTTGTTGTAGAAAGTGAATCTCACTCATCCTGAGTCAAGTCAAATATGTGTATGTGGAGATAATCGTTTGATATCTGTGAAGATTCTCAGTCATCCAGGTCATGGTTATCTAAAAAAAAAAACGGTTTTTTTAATGGCAACTGGACT
>JAUMHL010000002.1:7064369-7079248 GCA_032362345.1 Sandelia bainsii | reverse complement strand
CTCTGGAATGGAGGGTGAAACGTAGTCAAGGAACTAAAACAAGTCCAGTTGCCATTATAAAAAAACCGTTTTTTTTTTTAGATAATCGTTTGATATTTGACACCACTAGCAGTGAGCTCCTCATAGAGACTGTGGAGAACCACAGGGCTGTTTTGTTAAAATACAAAGAAATCCAAATTGTCTTTCCGCCTCTTTGTGTTTTCTCTGGGAGGGGTGCAATTGCCCCCCTGCACAGTCCAACATTTTTCCACATTGTAATTGAAAACAAATAGACTTGCCCCCCTTATAGGCCTTGGCATGAGGTTAGACGCAACAGCATTAACGGGGAGGGGTGTGATCCGACTCAGCATTTCAAACATGAAGTGAACAGTTTTTAGTTAATGTTTCTCTGATCTGACTTCATACTTTAGCAGATGTTGCTGCAGCATGACACTGCATATTTAGCTCTAAAGATCAGCCACCAGGCAGGTAAACATGTGACTGTGATTATAAGGACACACTTTATGGACATTTTTACTCAACTGGCTAGAGGTGAGAGGAAATGGGACAAACAACACACATGGTACTTTATCTACTTTCTGCTCTTATTTCCAGCAACTTTTAACAGTCTCATAGCCAACAAGAAAGAGTTTTGTTGTTGTTGTAGTCTTCATGATTTACCTCCTTGTGTTTAAGCGTGCTGTCCAGGATGGGAGTAATGCTCATCTGTCACACCCATCTCTCTTAACAGACACACACTGACTTTCTATCTTTGTGTTTGTGTAAACACCACAGGGAAAAACACACGGTGACAACTAGTGATCCCTGAGGAACACCCCACTCTTCAAATATCTATCTATCTATCTATCTATCTATCTATCTATCTATCTATCTATCTATCTATCTATCTATCTATCTATCTATCTATCCATCTCAAAGGTTACTTTCATTTCTTTCTGTAAAAGCTTGATGTGTTAAGTTACATGCAGTCAGATATCAGCTTGGTGAGGGTGACGAGAGGCAGGTATGAACTTGAGTGGTGGGAGTTTCTCAATATCCACCGTCTCAGCCAGCTGAAGCAGCAGTGTAATAAAGGTTTTTGTTTCCACATTCGCCTCAGTGTCAGAGAGCATCAGGTGGGTGTGAGAGGGGAGAGGCTGTCCCTGCAGAGGTTCACTGCAGTGGTGGGACTGCCTGTGATTCAGCCCAGCAGATATGATGAATTTCTGTTGTTGTCTAGCAAATGGAAGAACTTGTTGAGAAACTGTGATCTGCTGTGGATTATACAGTGTTGCTTAAATCAAACATGCTGCTCATGTAAGCACAAGTCTGCTGCATGCTCATGAAATCCCTAGCCCATCCATGCCTTTCTTCTAATGATATGCTTGGAGTGCTTTGCATATCCACATTGAAAAGAGAGCCTGTGTGTGTGTGTGCCTATTAGAATTTCTTTTTTTCTTTCACAAATGTGTTATTCACATAAAAAGATATTGGCTCAGACTAACTGTTTATTTTTGACATGACACAAATTTGAGTCTTGAGGCTTGCAGAGAACATCTTTGAGATTAAATAAAGGATTTGGGTTGTTAAAGCTGAACTATAACACAGTTCAGTGGTCATGGGTTAGCAGGGCAAATGAGCACAATTAAAATGCAGCCTGCTGTCGTCATGTAGGCAGTGCTCAGTGACCTGAGTTTGCATTTATGCCACATTAATCATTGTGCGCTGCATGCTGCAATCTACATTTCTACATAGCAAAAACAGAATTTTAAATAGAATAAAAGTAACTTTACTCCAATGTTTATGGTATCTATAAAAAACTTCATCTTAATGTCATAGTTTTATCTAAAGTAACTTATGTAACGCTGTCTTTGTTCTGATCGTGGACAGAAATGTACTTTTTAACTATTTTATTGATCTCCGTGGGGAAACTAATCTAGAACAAATGCACATAGATATTGACACTACTATGGGTTCCAGTGTCTTGACTAGAAGGGACCAGGAATTTAATGAGTTATCCTGGGGTTTGAACAACTAACTCCAACCCCTACCAGCTGATCCACAGCTGCTCAGTTTGAAGCAGTTTTTCAATTTGTGAGGCCAAGGAAACACAAATCTTCACAACAAGCTCACCCCCTGTTTCATTTTGATATAACCTTTTTTTTTCATTTACTGCAGTTTGACCCTGCTGTTTCACATCCTGTTGTAAACAATTCCTGCAAGTATGTCTACAAAGCAGAGGACAGTTAAGGGCAACTAAGTTTAATGTTTGTCTTCATTTACAGATCAAATAACTGTTCTTTGTAGCTGTTTAAAAGCTATAAAGCTGTGGAAGCTGTAGCCAATGGATATTGTGTCCAGCTACAGTACAAGACTGAAGATGTAAACGGGGGGACCTTCCCTCTGTACATTTCATTTTTTCATTTATACAGATTAGATTAATTAAGTTCATGTGTTTAATTTGCTCTTTCAGACTTTATCAAGATTTTTTTAACAGAAAAGTGTGCAGACATGCAGACACTCACACATACGTATTGTATGTATACAGCATGAATGTTCAATCATTCATAAGCTGTAAATCTTGCATGACTGTAGACCAGTGCTATAAGAAGTGGAAATCCCCTCTTTAACCCCAGTGAAATTAGGAGATCACCATGATTCATATGGCTGAGACGTGTGTGGGGTATTTGTGTGCGCGTTTGGGGGTATTTGTGTGTGTGTGTGTGGGCATGCACATATGTATTGTGTATAGGTAGTGGTCATTCTCTGCAGAGCTGTTTATATAGAGTGTCCATGGAGATATGCTGCACAACATTACAGCAGGAAACTGCAGAGTGTATAGACACAAGAAAAAAATTCACAGGGAAAATTCACATTTATTGGAGAGGCTTGGCAGAAAATAAGGGAGTGTTAGAATAAGATTTGCCTACCCTGTTATCAGTTATGTTTATTACATTTTACTGCCATTACTTTCCAGTTTAGAAAGGTATCGAAATTATACGAGACTGACTGTTTGCCCTTGGGCATAAATCCAGTTCAAGCAGTGCAATATACAGATGGTAGTGAAACAGTGTGTTTCTGGTATCTGCTGACTTTTCCTACTGACACATCAACAAGAAGTTGATTTTAATAATCTTTAGTTTAAAGATGTGACAGTCTTTGGGGGTTTTCTGTATAGTAAAAGCAGAGATTACTTAAAATGAACCAAGAAAAATATAATTACGTATTTATAGATAATTTTGTTCATGAATCAATCTGGATTAGCTTTGGCTTTGTGAGTAGGACACATGGGTTTTTGGGTACCCTGTGAGAGAGCACTGGAGTAAAGTAGATTCTTGACCAGTCATGTATGATAAACATCGAAATATGTGTGGACGATATTTGGTAACTTTTTGGTAGCTGTACTTAATAATGTTACTTTATATTAAACCAACTTTTAGTTTATGGGGATTCTTTGTGAGAGAAATGTAAAAACAATTTTAAAAGTAACTAGCCTTTCCTTCTTTATAGTCTCTAACTCCTCTTGAACTAATCAACAGGGAGAAATGCAAAACACACCTTAGATCACTCAAGGAGAACTTATTGTAAGACTCAGACAACAGCAATAAGGAGTGAAGAGAGTGTCCCAGTTTTCTGTTGAGCAAGTGAAGACAGTGCTCCGGTCAAAATCCCATTAGCACAAAAAAATCCTAAATGGAGACAAAGCAGCCCCTTTTCCCCTCTAGGCATGTATAACTGTGTATGTGTGTGTGTTTGCGGGCATGCATGTGTGTTCTGTGTGTATTACCCTTGTCTGTGCAACATCAGTAAAGTAGTGCTTCCACTTGCAGAATAGCATCTTTCTCAGCATGTGAATTCTTCTCTGTGAGGGAGACATAGCATTGTGGTGATCTCACCGGACTCAGGGCAGATATGGGATCTGAATAAAACTGACTGCACTGTAGGGCCTTTGTCTGGCAGCAGGCTGAGTCAAGCCCTCTGTGCCATCCCGAACTGGAATAAATCAGAGAGCAAAAAATGAAAAAGAGGGGAAGGAGGTTTAGCAGACATCATGATCAGTTTTGTGACCTTTGACCTTCGACCTGACAACGTTTTGAAAAATACCCAGATGTGACACGACCACCTCTACCCATCTTTATACCTGCTTTTTTTTCTGTTCGGGGTCAAAGTTCAGCTTATCCCATAATGTGTTTGGGGGGGGAAACTCCCTGCAGAGTTTGTTGGTCTATTCGAGAGCTAAAAACTTGATCAGCTACGTGTTGGTCATCAGTAGATTTGACGCATTGGCTAATAAGTAAAAGGATTTCGAGAAACATGGACCTTTTATAGGAAGAGGAGGCAACACTGCCACAGTAGGTGTTAGGCTTAGTGTCAACATATTTATGAGCTGTAAAATATTGTTTATCACCCATTTCCCACCATGTGAACTACAAAGGATGAAACAATTTCTGTGGCACACATTTTTGTTCATGGGGCCCCACCTCTATCGGATTTAACCATTATTAACATGATATCATGTAGTCTGATCCCGGACTTCAAGTCTGTAAAACTATGCAAAAGTGCTTTGAACAAAAGTAAACATCGGGCAGGAAAATGAGCAGCATTGCTTTTATTTACCACAAACTGGAGACCTTGATTCTCCTCGCTATCTAGAAACCACCAGATCACTCAGCTGCACAGAAGCCGTGGGTAGCTGTGTATGTGCATCAGAACATCAAACAAAATTCATTGCTCCATTGCCTGCCTTCAAAACTCAGTTTATGCTTAAACAGGTTGAGCAGGAGTGTACAAACCCATAATTCTCCCACTCCATCACCATGGGAATGTCTCATTCGCTTAACAGGCCTAATGATTTCAAGTAGATTTGTCTCTCTGTGATGAGCTCATTAGGGTGGCCTAATTAGAAGGAGTGAGGATGCACGTTGAAGCTAGAAATTAGTTATAGACATGACTACACAATGCACAAATAACGTGTTCACGTATTTGCAAACATATATGGGAATGAACCTAAACCTATTTAAACAAAAACAAGAGGTTGGAAAATAGTTGTATTATTTAGGTATTATATGTACGATTTATACTCTTTACTCGTGTCTAATTTAAGATAACGAAAGTGTGTTTTCAAGTGAGCAATTGTCACTCATAGTTGTGTCAAGTGTCACTCTCTCTATCTGAAGTAAAAGACTGTGTCCACTAAGCAGTTCACAACATCTTTTCCCCCTTTCTGTATGTAGTAAATAATGTATTTGTGAGTACACTTGTGAGTATCATGGAGTGTGAGATCCTTTCTGTATTTTATGATAACCTGAAGCATCTTCCCGTGCACGATAAAAACAGCGGGAGGTGTTTTCTTCCCCTCTCTCTTTAGTTTGTAAACCTTTACGACTGCTCCAAACCAAATAAGTTTTTCCATATGTGCCCCTCACCTGCTGCTCAGCACCAGCATGTTTTACAGTGTGCCTTTAGTATGCATGTTTATTTTCCTATGTTTGCCTAAAATGTCCACCCACATAATAAAGGTACGTGTCAGTGGCATCAGAAAGGAATTCTTGCTGTCAAAGGGACTACCTGCAGCAGCTAAATAAAGGATTGTCTAAATAGCTTATTGAAAGAGCTCCATTATATTGCCATCCCATTGAAATACAGTAGTAGAAGCAGACACAGTCAATTCTATCTAGTTGGGGATCTACACAGTGCATTGAGAACAGAACTGTCACCAGAGACAGTGCAGTAAAAGAGTGGGACAGCTGACAGGAAGAGGAAACAGAAGGCCGGAGGTGATATGTGATGTCATCAGCGGAGGAAGTCCATCTCTATAAGGGGCATTTGGGCCATCCCCATACACTTGGTCAGCCCATTAACCAGTGTAGGACAGGAAAGCACATGGCGTTTAAATGCCAGCTTTGTTGATTTTCTGCCTTATTTCTCCATATTTGACATAGTGTGTGAAGCCTTTACTCTCCTGATTTTTATGAGGATTTCTACTTCATTTGGTGGTCCGTTACAATATTGTTTATCCTGGGAATATACTGTAATTTCTGGTCTATGTGTGTTACTACCGTATATAATTCTTAACTAAGTCTTAACTACATTTTTGGATATATACTGTACATCCTTTATTCCACATTTTAATCAGTGTCTAAATGTGGGAAGTGGCTACACTACTATTTATTTTTATGCCTGCTGAAATCCCTTTTTGTCTATCATGTGTATCTCTAACATGTCTCTTATTAGGTACTCATGAGTCAGTACTGTATGCTCCATGCTAGAACAGATCAGATTTGTATGTTTGTATGTTTGGCCCAAAAAATGCTGTTCAGTGGCAACTGGACTTGCTTTACTCTCTTAAAGACATTTCACCTTCCATCCAGGAGGCTTCATCAGTTCTTATCAGTCTTCCACTTTTCCCTGCTCACTTCACCATTTTTTAAATGTTTTAATTTGTCTCTGTGGAATACTCACCACAGATACATGATTAGATCCAACTAGTCAATAATGAAATTCATTACCAACAATTTTAATAATCAGTCTTCAATAATTTTAGTATTTATTTGCAGCCTTGCTTTCAACTGTTGCCTGCTGCATCCAATAACAGTGCTCATAAGAGTAGTGAGAATAAAACAAAAAAATTGCATTTTGGGAATGAAAAAAAAAAACACAAGAAAACAGTGACCCGAACGTTACTGAAATCATAACTTAGTTTGCCACTAAGGGCGATGTAAAATATAAAAATACTGAATGTAGCAACTTTAATGTCCCAATAAAATAGTTATAAGATATGTTTTTCAGTTATTTGACAGGCCGAACAGTAGCAGAAACGACTGTTTGGTCACAGCTGCAGTCATGATTTTGATTTGTATTAACTTGAGCAGTGAACCAGAACCGTCTCTGTTTACCTATTGTAGGCTCCGGTGAAATGAGTTTGTGAATGCCCAGACATGTTTTGTGCAGAGGAGAAAAGAACGGTCACACTTGGGAAATGCCTGGAATCTGAGGAGTAGAGTGAGGAGGGGATTTCATCATGATAGGGCACAGGCTGGTGAGAAAAGAAACTGGCACAACCCTAAATGTAATTAAAAGCCTGAGGTACATCTGGCCATCTGGTTTACTTCACCTTTGTCAGTGCGTATGCTTCAGACACCTAATTGTTGCATATAGAGCAAAGGTGTGTGATAAAGCCTGTGATTTTTGTCATCCATTTTCTCATCTGTGTTTCTTAATGGTGTGATTCAGCTTTTTTTTTTTTTAAAACATGCATGTCCCAGCTTTGATGACAGAATTAGATGGGGGTATTTAGATAACCCTTACACGGCATGATGATAACATTCAAATCCTGCTGTCTCTTAACTTGAAAATCTCATGAGATAAGAAAACATGCTCTTCTTTTGCTTTCAAAAGTTGCTGGGTCATATTGTTTAGTTGGCCTTAGTGATGAGACAAAGAAAGACTCCCACACCATGTTTCTGGACAAATCTTCAACCTGCCGCGCTCTTTCATGGCAGATCAGGTTAGGAAATAGCTGTATATCTAACATGTCCAAAGACAATAAGGAAGGGGAGACTTCCAAGAAAAACCAAGCAGTTTTCACTAGATACTGATCTCTTGTGGAGCCACAGATGGTACAGTCCTTTGAGGTTGCAACAGCAGCTTTGTCACACAGGACTTACCTCCGTATAGTTATACTTGTGTTTTTATTCTGAATGTGATTTACTGTATTACCTGTTAAACCAGAAAATGCATATTTTTTGTTAATTAACTAATATAAATCCTGTATTTTAACAATTGCCTTCTGTCCTGAATACTCAAACTTGTGACTCAAACACACGAGAGCTGTTGTCCCCGCTTGTAATGAGAGCGATGTGTATTTTATAGCTTAGTGTGTTTTCTCTGCTCTCCTCTGGCATCCACGGTTCTGTGTGAGTTCTCAGCTTTACTGAGGAGGTTAGAGGTCACATTTAGTCACAGTAAGAAGTGGTTTGTCATGCCATAACCAAGCCTAGTAGGGTGTGTCTGTGGCATTTGCCACAGCTAGAGAGGACTTTGGAAATGCTGGGAAACACCATACATGCCTCAGAGATGATCTGCTCTGTGTATGAAAGTAGACAGCAGGAGGACTTCCTGTCTACATATTTAGATCATTTAATCTTCTTTACTGTCTGCAAGACTTTTCACAGAAATTGCCTTTAACTCGCTGGGTAACTTTTGTCATTACTGTTGTTTCTTTTCTGTGAATCTGACAGTTTTTGTGTTTGTAACCTTAATGCAGGTTGTCAAACCAACTGCGGTTTTAAAGAGGGATGAAACAAATGCCATGTGTGTATTGTTTTAAAAACTTAAAATGGTTGAAAAGCTGGTAGATAGCCAGGCCAGCAGTTTCCCCCAGACACCAGTCTTAATGCTACGCTAAGCTAACCATCTTCTCATCTGTCATACAAACATGAAAGTGGTGTCAGTCTTCTCATCTAAGTGCAAATACATCCTTTATAATGCAACAGGTCCTCTGGCCTTGAGGGCTGAAAAGGCTGTTGTTTCAGCCTTTGAGCCTGATGTGCCCAAAACAGTGGTTGTCGGCACCAGCCATGTCTTTTGCCAGCTCAGGTTGCCATCTCAATCAACTGTGACAATACAGCATCACACAAATATATTGGTTGTCAACAACAGTTTAGTAAATGTTTTAGTCACAACTGATTAGTTTGTTTTCAGCATTTTGATTTCACTGCGTAACCTAAACTCCCAGTTATATTTTCCTACTGCTAAAAATAATGCAGTCAGCTAATGGTATTACTGTGTGACACAGAACAAATTTTTAAAAACACAATAGTTGTGTTTTATATCTTACACACACAAAGCTCTCCTTCACAAAAATGAGTTACCTATTGGAATACAGTTTATTCTACGCCTGATGGATTGAAGCATGGCTGCAGGTGTCCTGTGTCATTTTTGTAGGTTTTACTCTGTAAATTACATGTGCTGCATTGTAGAGTAATACGCTGGCGAACTGTTGGAATTATAATGTAATTCGTGAGCCATGTGATAAAACAGCCAATAGAAAAAAATACATATTTTAACTTACTGGTCCTGCTCCCTGATTCACCCACCTGACCAGTTACAGCAGGAACAGCAGCGTCCTTCAGCAACAACCAAGCCAAAACTCCTGCTGCATACTGGAGCAGTTTGTGAAAACATCGGTGACGGTTACTTGCCGTAAGCAGATAAATATATTTATAAAATAAATAAATATAAGTCTGGTGCTGCGCTGAAAAAACATCCACCGTTGTTTTACGGGTTTTTTTCCTTTACAGCTAATAAAAAGCACTTTCTGAGACATATAACTTAGTGGGTTAAGAAGCCCAAAACGGATGGCCAGTTATGACTTTTACACGTTTGATGTCAAGCGGTTTAGCATTCAGCTACCAGCCAGCACATCCACCTCAAGCTATGGGTCTCATGGTAACATGGGCACCCAACTTTACAAAAGTATGTATGTAACATCAGAACATTAAAAACATAATGTGACCCCTTTAACTAAAGTTCATTCAGTAGGTTGTAAGAAACAAACAGGGGTCATAATGGGTCAACTTATACCGAGTTTCAAAACATCAGGTGCTCATCATATTTTGCATATTCAGCATAAATCTAATGACATGAGTGATTGTTATGCACTTGTTAACCAGGCAGCCCCACACCCAGCTGACACTGTGTTCTTTCTGCAACTGATATATAGTAAAAGCCTACACTTTATATATACGGATGTGTAATTTCACATGAGTGCTTGAGGGTTTGTTTGTGTTGCGGTAATGCCATTGTGATGGAAGGCAGTATGTTGCAGCTTGTCGGGACACATGGATCTGCCTGAGGGCAACAAGTCATCCACGTGTAACTTGGAAAGGTATCATATTGCCTCTACCTACACTCTATAACTTTTACTCTGCCTGTTCTGTATAGTTTGTTCTAGGTTTTCAGACAAATGCACTGAACATAGAGAATACCTATTGTAGACATCCTACTGATATCAGTGGTCGAGATGCTTCAACAATGCCTTATTGTAGCTGGCATGTTAGTAGACTTGTTGTCACTGCCTGAATGGCAGGTTTTATGTAAAGCTAGTTAAAGGTTAATAATGTGCACTGAGGGAAAGAATGTGAAAAAAAAATAAAGAATGTGGGTTAGGCTATTAGTTGGCATGTGTGTGTTTACACAGCAAGCATTTCCCAGGTGCTATACGATCCCAGGGATTACAGTGGAGGGGGATCCAATAAGACTACAAACACACACACACACTCAGAACACCAACATCTCTCTATACCCTACCCCCCAAAAGAAAAGAAAGGAGTGTGGGAGGAAGGTAGAGGGAGATAACAGATCAGAGGGAGGAAGGAAAGAAAGGGGAGTGCAAATGTAGCGGTAGCCAGACTATAGCTCACCTCCCTTAAAAAGGACTTCATGTCACACACACAGGGAGGCTTTGACCTGGAATATTTTCTGCAGTATCTGTTTGCGTATGAATGAATGAGCTTGTGTCCTCTTTCTCCTTGGAAAATGGTGGGGCTCTCATCTACCACTGTTGAGGGTAAGTGTTGAAAGAGAGCGTAAATAGCTTAGAGCAGAAGAAGCTTCAGGAGTTTGTAAAGATATGCAATATACACAAGGTAAAAGTATACAAGCTGTGTAAAGGTGTTGCAATTAAATGCAAGACATAAGATAATCTTTACTTCACGCTCTATGCATTACGGCAGCTTGCTGAAATATCAAGAAGAGTCAGAAATCTGTTTGCCACCCAGACTCAGCAGTGAACCATTGTAATTTCTTAACCTTCTAAAGACTCTTTGTGGGTTGCAGATTCCTCTGTGATTAAGTGGAATGTCTGGCAGCAACAATATTGTGAAACAGAGTTGCTGTCGAATGAATTTTGTCACTTTTTACACACTGAGAAGTTATTTGTGTGTGTGCGTGTGTGCTATGTGGCAAGATCAGTAAGCTCAGCATGAAGAAAGCTTTTATCATGAAAGAAGTGAGTTAAAATGCTGTGCCCTACAGTGAGGTCACATTATTCTTCATATCAGGATTTGGTGAACATGTTAGCACAGGTGCTCAGCTCACTGATATTATTCACCACCGCCCCACCATCACCACCACCCACCCTCAAAGAGTTGGTGCAGAAAGTGTGCTAGTGTAAGCCTCTTTTAAAGGTCAGACTCGGCACTATTAAACAAACTACTCACTGCTTCACAAAAGTGTACACACACACACAAAAGCACTTTGCAGAGTCTTGCACTGTTAACAAGGTGAGGAATGTGTCTTCTGTTTTACAGCTATTGTCAGGCAAGTGCGAGGAGGTAAATGTTTGAGTGTGTTCGAAGCGCTGAATGGCTTTACACACCCCTGCACCATCTTTTGTGTTGTCTAAGATTTTTTTTTTTTGGAGGAGAAAATCCCCTCATAAACTTTTTCTTAAGGTTTAAAGAACCTAAAGTAATTAAAACTTACATTAAAACCATGTTCTGTGCTTGTAGCTGCAAATATTTCAATTTCACTTTAGAGGGACATTAGAGGGGGTTTCAGCGTTGCCATTGTCTTCTTCAGGTTTGTGTGTAGTTTCCCTCAGGGACTAAGTTTAAAATCAGTTTTGTCTAGGATTTAAAGACATCAAAGAGGCACACACAAACACACACAAGAGCCTAATGTGTGAACAGTAGCAGCAGATAATTCAAGGACTGTGTGCTGTTTTACATGTAAGCGTAACATGTGTGTAGTGCATGTTGATTATAAAGGCATGACTGTGTAGTAGTTTTATGCCAGCTGCTATGTAATTCCTCTCTTCTCATTTTGGCACAAATGGAATAAAACTGTAATCTCCAAATTGGATAATAACATCTTTTGAACTATAGCCCAAGTGAAGTAGTTTTATGAGTGCAGTGTCCTACTTTACGGCAATTCCTTGAAAGTGTCATTTTGATATCTGTGTTAGGTTTTATTTAGTGCTGAGCGTTGTAAATTTTGAGTTCTCTCTGCAGTGAATGAGTCATGCTGTGGATAAAGTTCTGTCTTCCACTAGGTTAGGGGAAGCCCAGTGGTATGTTAGAGCCAGAATCTAAACAGCTGGAACCTTTGGCAGAGAGACAGCATTCACCAGGCCAAGACATCCCACTCTGATGAGTTTCCTCTCCTTCCCCGCACTCCACTTCCTTATTTCCCCTGGGTGAATCGGATGTTAATGAGGAGACATTCCAGGCCAATGCATGAATTAATTCCTCATGCCCACTTTCGAGTTCAAGCATGTCTTTATTACAATAGACGGAAACCACAGTAGTAAAGACGCGGTTAGACAAACACAGGCAAACATACACCTAATGTAGCTCTTGTTGATCCTTGATTGTGGCCTTGGCAGGGCATTGTTAAGCCCATAGGAAGACCCACCTCAGGAAAGCATGCCTGTCTTTAAGGAGTGGGAGCAGTCTGAAATGTAGAACACTGACAAACACCAGATACATCTTCCAGCTTATCAAGACTTTCTTCTTGTCAGCGATGATTAAATACAAGATCATTGTGTCAGAGTAATACTTCTACAGTAACAGTCCAACATTCTGCCTGAACACGTTAATATGCTCTATCTGCACACACACATGCAGTGCACAGAAGAGCTACTAGAATGGATTTTCTAGATAGATACACTAGTTCACTATTGACACACCTCACTAAATACAAAACAAATAATCCTTCTTGTGTGTTTCAGATATCTGCGCATGTGTGTCTGTCTATGCCTGCATGTACTTGTGTTTGTTTAGTGCAATAGGTCCAAACAAAGAGTTTTCTGGCTCAGCAGCTGTCCCATGGCTGACCCCAGCATGATGCATGGTTCAGTAGGTCTAATGTGAGTGAAAGAGGGAGATGGAGGGAGAGAGAAGTTGGGTGTGTCAGTTGTCAGGTTTTGATTTTGATTATAGAGGTAGAAAAATGTGCGTTATGATGCAGTGATACAGAAATAATAGACATAGATGTTGGTTTAGTGGTATTTTTTTCTGTAATGTGATTAGATAAAGGAGGAATGGGAACACACACATCATCAGCAGGTTGTGGACCTGTCCTCAGACTCGCCTGCATCTGGGGGACTGAGAGTTTATTTAGGTTGTGTTCTGAAAACAGGGAGTAGACCAGTCCCACCTCCCAGATCAACACATGATGTAAATTATATATTCCTTCTTTTAAGTTGTCAAAGTGTTACAGGACCTAGAGAGTTTGCTTTTGTTGCTCCATGACATTAAATCTTCCTACTGCTAGACAAAGATTAGGTTCCTGTGAAGAAAACACTGTTTACTGGTTCATTTGGCCCGCTCTAGTCTCTGTAAAGTGGCCTCATTTCTTCTTGTCAGAATCTCATATTTTAGCCAAAATCTTTACAGTCTTTCCAGTGCTTTTAATTTATCTTCTCGGTATGAAGAGTGACTGCTGATTGAAATTTGGGTTTTTGCCCATCTTTCGCTGAGCCAGTAACATTTCAGAGCTGCTACAGTACTGTTGTCTTGCTCTCCATGCAGGATGCTCTGTCCATGTTATTTTTGGTAGCTTCGTGTCCACCTTTCTTCTGAGTTAATGAGCAATTAGCAAACACGCTTCCTGTCACTGCAGCCATTTGACATTGTTTAGTCTGGTTAATAACAGACAGAGGAGGAGATAAGGCAGACTGTGATAAGACTGACAATGACAAACTGAGAAGCAAAGTGACAGAACGAAAGAAGAACACAGGGGAAGCAAAGCAGAAAAAAGCCTCTTTGACATTCTCCTGGAGCTTGTTTAGGCTTGTCAGTTTGACCTTTGCCTTATCTGATGATAACTGAACCCATGCTCCCACCTGATGTTTGCCCCCCTTCCGAGCAGCAATGGAGGTGTTGGTGAGTGAGCTGGGAGTACTGCTGAAGATGCTCGACCAGGAAAACCTCAGCTCCTCCACCCAAGAGAAGAAGACCTCAGTGTGGAACCTCCTGCAGCAGATACAGCCATCAGGTTAGCGAGAGGACGACAAGATAGATTAAATGAACTGTTAAATCTGTCAGACGTCTGTACAGCTTACTGACCTTTACTGATCTTAAATTATAACACTACACTGTATGTATCTGACACTGACTATAGCCACTGACTTACACAGAAGATATGAAGCCCGTCTAGATTGCAGTTAAAATTGCACAGTATGACATATACCAACTTTCTGCACTTAACATTTTTGTCTTTTTCTTTCTCTCTTTAAGTTTCAGGAACAGACTACATCTACATGAACTCAGCAGTTTATAGAAATGGCACCAGCTTTGTGGAGTCCCTCTTTGAGACGTTTGGTAAGTTTGAGTTCCAGCATGGTTCTGTAAATACACACTGGTGTCAAAATATAAGCTGCATTGATAATGTTATGTTTTTACACTGATCAGCTACAACACTGAAACCACTGACAGGTGCAGTCCCTCTTCTGTTTCCCCAGCGTTGACGCGCGTCAAACCTTTATTCACTTTCTGAATTGAAACGTCTTGGCCACCGTACTTTCACTATTTATCTCGGTTATGATTCTGTTTTGGTAAATTTGCAGCGGTTATTGTATATTTGAACTATGCAGATATCCCCGATGCAGCACACTAGCGTGTGGAAAAGTTCACAAAATAATTTACTGTCACATCCTGACCAATTCCGAATCTGTGTCGGGGACAGTTAATAATCATGAATAATTAATAAAGTTAGCACTGTGGACCCCTGCAGAAATACGCACACAAGTTCTCCCTGTGGAAATATTTATATGGTACCTTTTACGCGATGTCTCCAAACGCACAAGAAATAATTCTTCATACAGCTGGAAGGTTCCAGACTGTAGAAATATGTTATTTAATGCTAGAAACATAACAACATAACAAGGAAAATGC
>JAUMHL010000002.1:7051213-7064269 GCA_032362345.1 Sandelia bainsii | reverse complement strand
AAGATTAATATCATGAGGCTGTTTAGTTTGTTTAATAAAAGAACAACGTACAGACCTGTTCTATAGGAAAAGAAACCTGAAATGACTATTAATGTGATCTGGTGCTGTACAGAAAATCAAATTTAAAAAATGGTAGGGGAAACACTGCAGTAATCAGTGCTCACCAAAATTGGTCCAAGGAAGGACACTTGGTGAACGACTGAATGGGACATGAAGGTCCTATCTCATGAAGGGTAGTCCATCTGATCCAATCCCACAGAACCACAAATTTTATGTAGGGACTGTTTAGCCACCAATCAGAGTGCCCATGCTGACTCCTGTCCACCACGAAAGCACCTACAATGGGTAGAAAAGCTGCATTATGGAAGTCCCACCTCGCAACTTTCAAGCCTTCTAGGGTATGCTAACTAATATCTTGGTGGCAAATACCAGAGGACACCATCAAAGGTTTTGTGGAGTCTTTGCCTTGATGACTTTTGCATATATATAATGTGAGAGTAATGTTGCTGTTATTTTTAGACTGTGAGCTTGGAGACGTAAAGGATGTTACAGACGATCTGAAGGAAGACAAGAACACCCAAACTGCTGCTTTAAAACAGGCAAGTTGTCAAAATCAAAATAATTGTTAAATCAAATCAATTAAATATGAAACATTTGCCTTTAAACGCTGGAAGAAGGGTCACACGGTGTGTGTGGGATGTATGTTGTTTTATGTCTATATTTTCTCAGCACTCGTATCACTACACCTTAATGCCTTGAGTAGAAAAAGCAAAGAAAAACAAAGATTCAATTCAGTTCAATTCAGTTTTATTTATATAGCGCCAAGATTGTATTCCATGTTGTGGGGGTTTCCCATGCACACATGCTCATCACTCACTGTGGGATGTTGGAAGAGTTACGTTAAGAGACCCACCCACAGCCGAAGTATCTAATTTATGGATATCAATTTGAGGGTTACACTCTATATATCTTTGATGATGTATTTCTCTGGCTGTGAAAAAAATCTTCCACAGCCAGACTATGGAGGAAATTTGAGAGTTATGTTTGTGTTTGTGTATGTCTCTCTCAGCAGAACTGTGCAGGCTCCTCAGACCCTCACTCAGCTGACTCTCCTCCCCCTCTCCCCACAACGCCTCCTCCTGAGGAGTACTATGAGGAGGCAGTGCCCCTCAGTCCTGGCAAGATGCCTGAGTACATCATCACACGAGGTCAGCATTTTCTCGCCTTCTATGAAGTCAGTATCCTCAGTGTCAATTTGCTGTAAAAACCTCAGAACTCAGCACTTCAATTATGTATAAGCATAGACATATAGCACAATTTCAATTCAACTTGCCACACCCAGGCCTGATTACTGCCAGACTTGTTGAATCAAAAAATCTCTTAAATAGAAGCTGTCTAACAAAGTAAAGCACACTAAAGTAATTGACATGTATCAATCTGGAAAGGGTTACAAAGCCATTTCTAAGGTTTTGGGACTCCAGTGAACCACAGTTCTACAAATGGAGAAAACTTCCCAGGAGTGGCCAACCTACCAACAGCACAACAATGCCTCATCCATGGAGTCATAAAGGAACACAGAACAACACCTAAAGAACGGCAGTAGGGTAGTTGGGTAGTTAAGCTCAGCATTTATGGTTCAACAGTACTGGAAAAGTTCCAAGGCGAAAGCCACTGCTGACCAAAAAGAACCCATTTCTCACCTCACATTTGCAATAAACACTTAATTATTGATTATTCCAAGGACTTTTGGGCAAATTTAATATTTTATTATTTATTTATTATTTTAATATTCTGTGGACTGATGAGACAAAAGTTGAACTTTTTGGAAGGTGTGAGTCCTGTTAACATTTTGCGTAAAATAACACAGCATTTCATAAAAAGAGCATAATACCAACAGTCAAACATGGTGGTGGTAGTGTGATGGTCTGGGGCTGCTTTGCAGTTTCAGGACCTGGACCACTTGCCATAATTGATGAAAACACAATTTTGCTCTCTACTAGAAAACTCTGAAGGAGAATGTTAAGGTAAATACCTTTTCACAGCACTGTAGAAGTTACATTAAAGTGCATAATAGAAACATAAGGAATAATTAGAGTTTTTTTCACTCTTTCCAGTCAGGCCAAGCCCTCCAAACTCTATTGAAGATGGGTATGAAGATGCTGAAAACAACTACCCTACCACCTGCATAAACTCACATCGCAAAAACTCCTGTGAGCTATGATCAGTCATATCCACAATTTAACCAGATGACAGTATGCAAAATACAATTTTTAAAAATAAAGCACACGTGTTGTTGATCTCCCAGACAATGACTCTGATGCCCTAAGCAGCTCCTATGAGTCTTATGAGGAGGATGAGGAAGACAGGAGCCCTGGTGTCCAACTCACTCATCAGTGGCCCTCAGATGAGAGCTCCATGCCTCCTGCCAGAGACTGCCGCATCTGTGCCTTCCTGATGCGCAAGAAACGGTTTGGCCAGTGGGCCAAACAGCTCACAGTCATAAGGGAGAACAGATTGCAGGTGAGAAGGTCTACATTCATTGTATTCAGTACAATGCTTTTTATTGCTCTCCTTTAACCTACTGTATGCTATGTGTCCTCTTTTATGCAGTGCTATAAGAGTTCTAAGGACACATGCCCCTACGTGGACCTGCTGCTCCCTCAGTGCACTGTGGTCTATGTACCCAAAGACAGCAAGAGGAAGCATCATGAACTCCGGTTCACTTTACCCAATGGAGATGCGCTGGTGCTGGCAGTACAAAGCAAGGAGCAGGCCCACAGATGGCTTAGGGTAAGCTGGAATTGCACACAAGTAACTAGTAGCATAGCCATACAGCTTGTGGACAATCACTGGAAGAGTTTGACAGTGGGGAAAGACACTAAAAATCCATATAATACTGTCTACACAGGTTGTTAGAGAGGTGAGCGGTCAGAGCACAGGACCTGAGGAATCTGCATCTCCTGTCACTCCAAGAAAAGCCAAACTTGACAAGGTAAGTATAGAAGAGAGGATGTTTGTGGTAACACGTCCCCTTCATTTTTATCCTCAAAACATAACTCACCTTCACAGCTGAGGCGAGGAAAACTTGGTGACAAGCAGCAATTGTGTTGTCACCATCAATTTTCCTAAACAATTGTTTGGCTCAACACAGTGTATTGTGATACCTGTATTTGGCTTGTAGAACACAGAGAACATATGTAGTGTAATTGGGTGTTAAGACGACAATAATAAGAGTGGTAGTGTTAGAGACAGGCGCATTTGATTAACTTCCCAACCTGTCAGAACAGGAAAATGACATCAGAGCTCAGAGTGTGAAGAGAGGAGTGAAAAGGCAGAGGAGCTGTCTCTTTTTTTTATTTATATGTTATGAGACAGCTTGTGGGAGAATGAAAGAATAGATGAATATGTAAGCTTGTTACAGAATTATCTCAAAGGGAGTTATTTAGGTCTTCAGTAGTCAGTGACAAGTATGGACAGCAGCCTGTGCAGGACTTGTACTCTTCTATTTAAAGTCTAAACCTGAGTTTGTGTGATTCCTCCTCAGAGGTTATCTGCTGAAAGGAACACATCTGATTCAGACAGTGTGGCTGTATCAACCGGAGAGAACTGCAGAGAGAATGGTGAGACACATCCACAAAGCCTCAAATCAGTACAGCAGCTTTCCTTGTTGGCTCAAGGTCCATTTACCAGCTTTTATTGAACTGCATATATCTCATGGTCTTCATCAGTAGATGGAGTTTGCTTGGTTGTCATTGGGCGACTTCCTTTCTTCATACTGCTGTATTCAAATTGTGTAGTGGAAATGGAGGAGTTTCTTATGCTTGTGTCACTTGCAGACAGTTGTATGATTGCAGAGTCGAGTATGTGACTTTGATCCTATAACACTTGGCCATATAACACAATCTGGGTTTAATTACCTTCAACAAAAAAAATGTGTCTCACATAAGGCATCCATATTTGTTTGATTTTCAGATGCTTATCTACTATTAAGTGCAGACTCAGATATCACATCTCTCCAAAACTGCTCTCCCATTATTACAACTTAGATATTGAGGGGAAAGCTATTTAAGACAGAAACATAAATGCAGCAATACATTTGATAACAACTGAGCTACTTCATCTGCTGATGAAAACCATGAGATGCAGTTGATAAAAAAGCTATTAAGTGAAACTTGAGTTAAGATATTGTTTCCTGTTAGTTTCCACATGCCAAAGATAAATTAAGCCAAAACAACAGGTCCATCCTTTCATTTTTGATGTAGGTAAGGTGAAACGGGGGGCCTTTGCTGCAGGCCGTAAGATAACACGCATCATCAGTTTCACCAAAAAGAAGCCCCCACGGCCTGGAGATCCCCAGACATCCTACAGCAACCCTCGGCAAGGCGAGTCCCCACTTCATTGCCAGTCTTCAGGTCTCCAAGTGTGCAGACGTGTAATTTTATTTTCCAACCTCAACGTGCAGGCTTCCTGTCAGTGCTGGTGAATCAGGTGTGGCAGGAACAGTGGTGTTGCGTGTGCAGAGGCTCTCTTCACTTCTACCATGACAAAGGAGACCCTCGGATCTCCCTGCCCTCTCTTCCTCTCCATGGTTGCGAGGTGGTGCCAGGGCTAGGACCCAAACATCCCTTTGCCTTCCGAATCCTACAGAACAGCACAGAGGTTGCTGCTTTGGAGGTAGAATAATGTGCTTGTATCTAATTTTTACATTTGCACTAACCTATATTTTTATTTGAATAGTGCACATGAAGTTGCTCCTTGTTACGAACCCACAGAAAACTATTACTTAACTCTGTTGTTCAACTCAGCTCTACATAGTATTTTAGAGTCTTTCAGCTTCTTGTTTTGCTTTTAAAAGCTGCAGCTTTAATATTTGCATTCATTATCATTGCACACAATTGTCCTTTTGTAGGCAAATAAATCTGAAGAGCTGGGAAGGTGGCTTGGTGTTCTCTTGGCAGAAACAGGATCTGCAACAGATCCAGAGTCCCTACATTACGACTATGTTGACGTGGAAACCATTGCTAACATCCGCGACGCTGTGCGGCATTCCTTCCTGTGAGTGAGACAGTGAGCAGGGGAGTGGGGATATTTGGACGAGGTCAAAGCGAGGCCACCGGCCAGGACAGTGATGTTTTGACCTCACACAGAATTCATCTGTCCTCTCTCTGTGATCTTAGGTGGGCCACATCCTCCAGCAGTACCTCCACAGACTCAAGAACATATTATGAGGTCCCTAATGAGGACATGCAGGTGGGACACACGTGCTCAGATGCACATTTTCAAAGTTTGGTTAAACCCTATGTGTATTGGTTTACTTTGATGGGATTATAAGATGTGTACCTGTGTGTGTGCAGCTGTCACTGTCTGAATATGACACCCCATATCAGACAGACAGCTCTCTTTAACACGCCTATCAGTGACGCCTTTTTGTATGCAAGAGAAAAAGCAGCGTGTGGGCATGGGAAAGAAAAAAACATGCAAAATACAAACTGGTGACAGGATGGCAAGAGGTCATGGCAGTTTTACAGCCTATAAAGCTGTTTCATAACCCCACTGACATGCACTTAAACACATATCTCTCATCACCTACATCAACAAACATACACACCTCCATGGTCTCATACCAGTAAATCTAAAGATTAGTTTATTGCCAAGCCTAATATACAAACACAGCCAAACATTTTTAATTTCCTCTGTCCTCATCCTTCTTTTTGCATCTGTCATATCCCCCTCCCTTCTTTACTCCACCCAGTCAGGGGAGAACCGCATGCAGCAGTCTGGGAATCAAGCAAAGCGGCGCTCAAGTTTCTCAAGCAGCGACTCAGACAGAACCAAACCATTAGTCTCCCTCAAACGAACAGGCTCAAGTAAGTGTGTTCAGTTAGATTGAATTATGCAGTGGAAACTTACAAAACAAAAGCTCTCTTTTGTGGGATTCCTTGTTTAAGGGACAACAGTGAGTGGCATATTACTATGCATACTATAAAGGTATTCTATTGCAAAAGTGCAGAGAAGCTAAATGCTGATTTCTCTGGGGTGGTCTAGGGACTTTTAAAAGCAGAATTGCACTGCTTAGCTGTGGGGCACACAGAACCTCAATATTTCAGAACTTTGTTGAGATGTGTACATGTAGTTTTTGAAACAACAATGTTATATAAATGAAGGAGGCAGCGTTCCTCAGCTCTGGGGCAGAGATTTCTGGTTTACATTGTGCAAAGAGTATGCTGATGTGTAGAAAGGCTGTCACCAGTGAAGACATGAAGAGCTCTAGAGCTGAAAAGGGTGTCTCCATGATTGTATATTGTTTTAATCATTTTTAAAGACACTCTTTCGGTTACTATACAGCATATGAACCCATGTTGTTTTTTAAGCTTCTTTATTGTTTCATTTTAACAAGGTGATCTAGAGAAATACTAATGGACTAATGGACATTTTATGATTAACATTACCAAAAATGTGCTAATAGCTTACCTGATGGCCTTTGTTATTGTGGTCCCTACATATGTGAATACCGTAACTTTATGTTCAATACATTCGATTTAGAACTTAAACGTTGTGAAGCTCGAATTTTGTTGTAGTTTACCGTCTTCATACAGTCTTTTCAGTGTGTACCAATCCAGTCATAAAACCTTCCATCTGGCCTATTATTCCTCTTTTTACTCTCTCCCTTCAGTCATCTTCTTACTTTTCACCCATAACATCATCCATACTCACTCATCTCTCCCGTTTGCTCCATTGTGTCAGTTGGCCTCTGCCATACAAATAAATGAGACGAGAGTCTAGGGTTTAGGAAAGTGATATTGGTGTGGTCGGTTAGCTCAGAGCTCTTCTCGTGCCGTTTCACAGGCTTTCACTGTGACATTCTGACACATCAAAGAGCCGATCTTCTCCAGGGTTCAGAGCTTCAGGATGTAACCTGAGATTTATTGGACACTCACGTTAGCTCCACTGCCTCGCCTTCTGACCTCTTACTCTGTAGGAGCAGTTGTGTATTTATATTTTACTCATGCATCAGATTGTTTTACATTCCCAAATCCCTTATTGTTGCAGTGTGTTTCATTTTTGTATGATCTGCAGAAATGACGTCAAACTTCAGACATGACAGTTATGACATTAATAAGGACAGAAGGACAGATAACCATGTAATTTTTCATCTCCTTCCCATAACCCCTGCACATTTGACCGTTCACCTTTGCTCCCACCTAGATGCCAACCAGTATGGAAGGTATGGGAAAACAAGAGCAGAGGAGGATGCCAAGCGTTACCTGAAAGAAAAAGAGGAGCTGGAGAGAGAGAGGGATGGGATACGAAATGCACTAGTGACCCTCCGACAGGAGAAGAGAGAACTGAAGGAAGAACTAAAGACAGCCCCTGGTAAGAAGAGACAAAACACGACTAACATCAGATGCTATACTAATGTTTTTTTGTTTTATTCTTTTTATCATTTTCATTGCTGGACTCAGCTCCAGTATAACTGCTTTAAAGTCAGGAAATTGAAGCATGAATAGTACAGTGTTATACCTCATTTGAAAAGCTTGGTCATCTTACTTTCGGTCATTTCAGTAATTTTATGGTAGCACTGTATGTATGACATGGAAGTGGCTGAGAATTGTTTTACAGCAGTGCACACACAGCAGCGAGAGCAGCTTACCTGCAAGCTGTTTACACCCTTTTATAATCTGTTTTAGGTTCAGGGAGTGTTTGCTTTACAGTGACCATGGAAAAGCATGCTTTATTATTATATTATATGTTATAAACAATTCAAGAGGAAAATATGAAAATGGGTTTGATTCAGCAAAAATTTTCTTTGTAAAGTTAACCTTGTATATTAAGTGCACTTATTGTATCCTGCTCTGAATCTGACCTTGACCTCCATTATTAGAGGGTCATGTGAAAGGAAAACTCCCTACAGGGATAAATAGAACATTTAATTGTTATTATTAAAACTAAATGGCTATGAACATTCCCTCTAAATCAAATTAATTTCCTCTAGTTTTACGTAAGTGCTGCCAGCAGTGGTAGAGGAAGCGTGCCAGATTTGAGAGCTTTGATATTTGAGATCTTCAAGTAAAAGTGATGCATTCAAATTAGTATGAATGTTTTACAGATGTATTAGCAACAACATGTATCACAAGTAATTACTTAGCAGCAGAATGACAACTATTATTATGTATTATCTTAATAGATTAGTATTACTGATGCATTAACATTAAACCTGAAACTAATAATCAATTAAATGATTTGTTAATCAAAAGAAAAAGAACAAGCTGTCGACAAGCTTTCCATCACTAGGAAAAATGACAAATATGATCCCATTCCAGTGTATCACTTGAAAGTGTTTGCTACTTTTCTTTGTCTTATGTGACAGTAAACCAAATATAAGAATTGTGAAACTCACTTTTTCAGAATTGTCTGGCACTTTGAAGACCAATTGATTACTTGATTATTCACTTGGTCGTTTGTTGCAGTGATAATTACCAGTAAATCTATTATTGTAGCTGATTGAGGTGGATCCACTTCATAATATATTTTATAGTGCATACAAGAAGTTCAGTATTTCACCAACTAAAGTTTTCTTGTGGAGCAGACAAGAGAAAGTCCCTGCTGAACAAGCGCGTATCCCAGCTGGAGGAAGCCTGTCGAGCTAAAGAGTCCGAAAGAGTGGACATGGAACTCAGACTGACCCAGGTCAAGGAAAACCTCAAGAAGAGCCTGGCAGGTGGAGCATTAGGTGCACCAGTTGAAACTAAACCATCTGTAAAGGTATACTTGCTGCATAATGTAGAACAAGATGTTTAAATGCACTCTTGCCTGCATACACATTTTTATTTATTTGCTTCTTTACGTTTGTGTGTAGTTGTCCAACAAAAAGATCCAGAATATCTACAGCGAGTCTTTACCAGTGAACTGTGCCTTAGAGATGCGTAGGAGACCTCCATCTGTTTGTGCTTCTTCTACAGGAACTGTCATGCAGAAGGCAAAAGTAAGAGTGAGCTCTCACACACACTCACCTCCTTAATAATTCTTCAGTCGTGTCATTATGGACAGATTTCTCTGTCAGGCTCCACAGGACGTTAATGGAATCACAGTAGCATGTGTCACCATTTAATGGGTTTCCATAGTTCACACAAAAATAGACAGTCTGCATGTGTTGGTGCAGCCACCGGACATTTACAACTAGATATTTGAGTTTATGAGTGTTGTTTCAATGATTTTTTCAAATAGTATTTGATTTGTCTTTTTTTAATATCACATCCATGTTTTCTACTTTTACAGGCATGGGAGACAAAAAAAGGAAGTTAAGTGTAGCACCGTGGAAAGGACTGGAAAAAAATGTTGATCAGACTGTGACTTTTGCCACTTTTAATTCCAAATTCAAAGCTCAGACTTTTTTGGATAACTGGAGAAAATTAGCTGTAATGAAAAAAGTCAGCCACTAGGTGGAGGTGCATGTCAGCAAATATTTTCTCATCTGTCTCCCCAAAAGGACTTGTGAGGAATGTAAGGACTTTACACGTATTTTCATTGTCTGCGGTGACACAGACATAAATGTGGCACACAAAAAGAGAGACAGCGGGGTTTATGGTTTGTGAAAGAAAGAGACAAGAAATGTCAAAGTTAAAATGCACAAAATGCACAGATTGTCCTTGCACCAGTGTTGCATTTGCTGAAAATGTTAAATTGTGAAGGTGCTGTGTGGGAAAGGATAACCTATGAAATGTGATGTGTAGGAAAATAATAAGCCACAAGGTCCTTTTTTCATATGACATGTTGCTCTGTTCTGTTCTGCCTGTACATAGTGAGCCATGACTACTGCTTGTCTTTTTTATACTTTCATACTGTTTAAGGATTTATTTCTTATCACCATCATAAGACATAATTAGCATGAGTATTCAGCTGTATGACATGGAAGAAACTGTATCATTTTCTACAACTGCACTTACTGTATTAGTTTCTCCCCTAAGGTTGAAGCTGTTCTAGTCAGAACAAAATCACTACAACCACTTGACCCCATTTTTCCTAATGTTGAATACTCCTGCTATGGAAAATTAAGTGACTAACAAAGTGATGCTATTAGGCAATACAAGCTAACTTTTCCCAGTGAGTTCTACTCTATATGTCATTGTACAACATTTCTGCTGAACATATTGTCGACTCTTGCACTTTACTGTTCTCCTACATTAATAAGGGAATAAAAAATGTGTCTTACTTCCCAGCCATTTGACATTTTTTTATTACTTCTTATTCAAATGCACCGACACATTTTCAGTTACTGACTTTTAGTTTGATGTGAAGTAAATATACAACATGTGGTCTCAAATGAACAGAGTATGAAAACCAATACAAGATAGTGTGTTGCAGTTCGGGCAGGCTATTGTTCTACAGATTTGTCACTAAATAGACAAATACAGGCTTTGTATTGCCATTGCAGCATTTTTACATGTTGGTCATCCATCTATTCATACACAAGTAATAATAGCTTTCAATACAGACCGTGACATCAGAAATTAATTAGGATTCCTAATCCTAACCATCTGCTTTTCATTAATTTATAGTCGTATCAGTGGGACTAAAAAGTTTTATGTGTGGTACAAAAAGGCTCTAGTCAAAAGGTTGTATGACCAGTTTTGATCCAAGCAGTGGTGATTGGCATTGGATCTCAAATGAGGAGGTAGAGCAGCATCGGGGTGGTGAAATTAACTATGCAGCAGCTTGAAACCAGCTCTCAGAGAAGGAGATAGTAAAGCCAGTAGAGGATATTGACGAAGAGGAATGCCGTAGGGAAAACAGTGCGGGCATGGCGATCAATGTTGTGTGGATTTTTCACAGTGAAGACAGATGCTGCCTTGCGTGATGCATCTTTCACTGAGGATAGGCCGCAGCCCTGTTCTGGAACCTCGTCTTTTGATTCAGCATGGTCCTTATTGTTACTGGTCACTGACTGCTCTGTAGTGGATCCCACCTCCACTGACTGGTTCGGTTGGGTGGAGCTGATAATGGGGATTGAGCTATTTCCGTTGGATTCACGGAACTCCCTCAGAAGATCCTGATGGATAAACATAAATATAGATGCTTCCAATGTTTCCATTATGTAACATGAACATTTTACCATTATATATCATATTTACGAGTAAACTTGTTGCTCACCCTGTGTAAATCCTCTAAGGTCTGATGCTGCATGGTGTAAAAATGAGCACAGGCGTACTCAAGCAGAGCACCAAAGATGAAAGTGAAACAGATGCCCAAATAAACATCTATGGCCTTTATAAAACAGTTGGCATTGGGCAGGGAAGTGCGGGCACCCATCATCAGAGTGGTCATTGTCAAGACTGTAGTCACTCCTGGAGAACAGATCATAGTCATGTCATTCATAACATTAATCCATAATAATGAATTCCAGTATAGACAGTTTTGTTTGTCCAGCCCCTCATCGTCTCAGCTTTCCTTTACCAGTCATATTTTCTGATCCATGTATATCTCCAATTTCCCATTTGGCTAATGGTCTCAGCAAATAATCTATGAAGACATGTTTAACTAGTGATGCACTGATGCTGATGATTTGACATGTAGGATAGTAGAAATGCATTCCTGAACTTACTGCCCAGAGCTACATTGTTAACAGCAGATTGCACTGACAAATAGTGGAAGAAGTACAAAAGTATTATTAGTTAAATATACTTTGGGTATTAAAAGTACATATGAAAAACAAATGGCGAGAAAAATGTGGCTGGAATATTGTTATATTTGACATTATTAGTGTGTTAATACTGATATATTAATGAATTTACCATTGTAGCTGGTTGAGCTATAATGAAAACTGCTTTATATACAGTTTGGTAGATTTTAGTCCAGGTCAACTCTTTGACATCCTAGAAACTCAGTGCTGTCATTAGAGTAAGTTTTATCTTCCTTGGACAGAAATTATTTGATCATTCACTTAGTAAAAGTGGTTAAAATCCAGACTGGGTGCTCTTTCACTATATAAATTGTGTCTTTTGCTAGATAATGCAAAATGTAGTTTATGACTTTAAGTCATTATAAAATCTAATTATTCTGCATTAGGTGTTTACCATAACCTGCTTTCTAAACCTTTAAGATCAAGGCAACCAAATCTATACTTAATCAACCTGATAATGCGGAAATAATTGTAGTAGTAATATATTTATTCAGAAAGACTACTGTACTAAAATCAGAATACATAAACACATGTGTTTATGTGTTTATACAAGCCATGGCACTAACCAATGCAAGTCCTAGCTGGAACCGACGACTGGCTGATCCAGAAAGAGACCCAGGAGAGAACCACCAGCAGAATGGAAGGAACATATGTCTCCAAGATGAAGAACAACACGTTTCTACGCAGTGCAAAATGCAGTACCAGCTTGGGGTACTGTCCTGTAAAGAGACACAAAAGCTCTTCTTAAAAAGAGAAAAATTTTGAAGATGTACAGTAAAAATTTTTGTTAATCAAGTCATATATAAGGGGAGTTAAAAACATCGCACCTGTTTCATACACGGCTTCTGACACTGATGTATAGTAGCTCTCTACACTGTACTGAGCCAGCCGCAGTGTGTCCAGACCCTTTACAGAATCATTCCCCCTGGTCCAGTAGAATACCACATCCTGCAGGTTGTAGCCCCCTGACCACACACACATACACACATAGATAAACATACCAGTAGAATAAGTACGTTTCAGTGAAAGGATGAAAATGGCTATGATAAGATGAAGATGATTTTTGTCCATCTACACACTTGATGAAGGGTTGATGGAGGTTGATGGGGTGGGGGGAGGACCTCACAGGCATTACTTACAGCTTTCCAGCTGCAGGGTGCACACCTGTCTGTCCATGGGATACTTGGTCAGATCCATGTTGCAGGCAATTGTAGCTGTGATGCTGTTGAGCATTCATAGAAAAATCATTATCAACCTTCAAAGACATCCCCTGAAGGACTTTATGCACAACAGAGTGATTAATAATTCAATTCAATTCAATTCAGTTTTATTTATATAGCGCCAAATCACAACAAAAGTCATCTCGAGGCACTTTACAT
>JAUMHL010000002.1:7038458-7051113 GCA_032362345.1 Sandelia bainsii | reverse complement strand
AAACTCCCTTTAACGGAAGAAACCTCCAGCAGAACCAGGCTCAAGGTGGGCGGTCATCTGCCTCGACCGGCTGGGGTTAATAATTACTAAGCACAGAGAGTCTTCTTCCCCAGAGTGACGATAAAAAGAACAAACGTTCAAATCTAAAGCGTCAGAAATGTGTTTGATGCATTAATTATGAAATAGTGTCTGACTTGTTGGCATTCAGTGACATTAAATTCTTCTGATGCTAGAAATATTACAAAGGGCAACATAGCAATCTCTGCCCTTTGTTTTTGCAAAAAATATTAATTTCATAAGTAATAGTTCCTGCATTATGTAATATTCAATCACCACCATATAATTACATACTTTTAGTAGTCATAAATCAAGATGTGATTGAAAAATACACCATGTACCCTGTGAAAAACTGCCCTTTCTATCCTTACTAAGGCTGTCTAGTCATAATTTCAGTATCCGTTTGACATAACAGATTAGACATCAGGACACATTTTTACTTTGGCCGTAGGGGACAAATCTTCACTAATAAAATGTGAACAGTTTGAAAGGCATGAGTAATGCAGGGATTCACTGGCACTCCCTAAAGTTATATGACTGAGTCATTACACATAAGTGTTTGTTTTTTTTGTTTTTTCTTAGTAGACCCGAAGGCCAATTCACGGTTGATTGCCGCAACAATCATGAGAACTGCATGAAAAACAATAAAATCGGGGGAAAAATGTCTTTTTGTGAGTTCATTTTTCCTTTATGTTTTCATCTTCATGTTCTGTGTTTCATTTTCCATTTTTCCAGGTCAATTTCCACCTACAAGCTCAGCAGCATTTGAAAAGTTTATTTTGTGGCACGTCCACAAACATCAAATGTCAGTAAATGTTAAATCAATAAGCTTAAACACTTCAACAGTTTTTTGTTTTTTTTTGAAGTACCGAAGGGCGTAGAGAACAGTTCCATTACTGAAGATGCGTATGAGGCGGTTTTCCACTGTGACATCATGCAAGAAGGAGCGCTTGGAGTCTGGGATGAAGGTATCAGGGATCCATAGCAGAGACACCAGGCGTCCATCCACACTGACACTCTCATTTCCTGGGAACACCAGCCTGGAATCACGCCAGCGCTGACGGAGGAAGATAGTTGCAGTGTAGTCCTACAACAACATGTAGAGAAAATAAAGCTTTTATTCATTCATTCATTCATTCATTTCTTTCATTCAATTACATACTTATTCACACAGAAATCACAGGAAGAGCAGTATACCATATTGATTTCAGAGATGGCATCAATGCTGGCAATATCCAGGCTCATTCCAATTTCCACGGGACCTTCTATCAAAGACAGGAAAACAGGAAGCTTTGAAAATGGGTCATTGTTTAATTAGTGGACACACAAAAGCATTAACTGCCTGAAAAAAACACAACCGAAAAGTAACTTCTTTTACCATTGAAGTTGGGTCTGAGGTAGCGGTTGTAGCCTTTCATCAACTTCTGAATTGTGGGCTGAAGCTGAGAGTCATTCCATTCACCCCAGTGGTGGTTATGAACCATACAATCACTGGGACAACAGAGACAGAATATATAATATATGAATATCAATACTAATATGAGCATATTTTCTTAACCTTATGTGTGTTTCCTTAACCCTGTATTGACTCACCCCCGTGTGAAGGTCAGGCAGAGAATCAGTAGAGTGTACAGATGGACAGGCATTATAGACGAGCAGGCAGAGGTCAGCAACTCTGCTTTGGGAAATGTGGCAGAGACCAGAACATGAAGTATTGTCCATAAATTATTCTCCTGCACATTTGCAGAATAACACAGTTTCACCATAGGGTGGCAGCACCTCACTGACTGTGATCAAGAACCTCAGGGGAAATCTCTGACACAGACGCCATCCTCAACCTAACTGTGCACTCCCCCTGCCCCCATGCTTGACAAATGCACTGAAAACTTGTATTGATCCCCGCCTCCCTGTTTCCATGAATATATTAGCAGATGCTTGATTTGGCTCTCACTCCCTCTCTCTCTCTCTCTCTCTCACTCACAGATACACACACATTTAGATTTGTTGTCTAGATAAAGCTACATGAATGCACTTATACATTTACATTTATTTTTGTGTGTTTTCTGCATGCAAATGTGTTTAGTCTGTCTTTCGCTGACTTACACAGCCACTACCTCCCTGATAACTAATCCTGTCTCTAACTCCTTAAGGATTCCCCTTCGTCTAGTTCTACTCACCACCACTTCCCTCCCTGCTCTTCTCGCAGATAAATCTTGCTGTCAATAACTGACTTCAGCTGCCTACACCTCTTACTTAGATACAAATCTATCCAGGCATGGGTTTGTGGTTCCAGCTCCCAGAGCATGTTATATTTACGTTTTCCAGACCTTAGCAAAGCAAGCCATTGAGTATTCAATGTATTATTTACAAAGAACTGTCATTATAAATGATGATGAATATGACCACTAGTCATTTGTTTTCATAATAGCCAAAATGAAAGTAAAAAAAACTGGCACAGTTATGTGTCAGTTATGTATAATATTTTTCTGTTTTTATTTGTTTTCCTGTTTAAATCTTTGTGCTGGTTTATACATGCTCACTTAATTTTCTCATTCCACTTCTACACCACATATCATCCATCACCTACATCTCGCAGCACTGCACACAGCTAACTGCAGAATTTCTCATTTGTTTCCCTTCTTTACATTTACCTTGAGTTGTCATGCACACTCAAAGAAGATCAATGCAACGCATCAACTAACCATACAGTACTCAGATTTTCACCCTTTAAATGTTTTTCTCAACCTTTAATTTCTTTCTATACAAATCATTTATCACTCTAGTCTCTCTCTCATCTCCTTCTCCTACCTGTTTCTGTTTTTGTTTTGCACCTCAGGTCACTCCTCTTCTTTCCTTTCCTTTGTTTCCTCCTCCAGTCTTCTGCCTTTCTCTGTCCCAGCAGTTGAGACTGTTCCCGTTCCTTAGATTATTTATGATTTAATTCCCAGTGTTCTCCATCTACCAATAAATCACAGATGCTTCTGGTATTTGGTCCTGGTGTATGGGCTAGTGCTGGTTAGTGCTGGTTGTTTTAGTGTGCATCTTCCTCTGTCTCTCTGCACAGCTATATTCATCTCCCCACAGAGCCTCCGTGCAGACCCTCTCCCCTCCCTCTCTGATTATGCCATTCACCCTCTCATTTGCACTGCATGTCTCCCCCTTTTCTTGCACTGCTCCCCACCTCCACCTTCGCACACACACACGCACACACACGTAGCCACATACGATATGCACACACACATTCAGTTTGATTTCCAATATCACTTCTTTTTTTCAAATTTTTTTGCTCCCACATATTTGGATTGTTTGGCCCCTCTGTCTCCTCCAATTTACACTGACACCACATCTCCTTCTGGGCTTCGAAGCTCTCCACGGTCTGTCTCACTCCCTCTTGCCCCCTTTTATTTTCACCTCCAACTCCGTTCCTTTGAATCAGTTTCATCATTTTAATTCGCTTCCTCTCAGCTATATTGCCGTCGTCTGTCTACACTGCCACAAAATTCCCTACACATATGTGACTCCGACATGAGATGAAAGGACAATCTGGGAATTTTTTAAATCTCATAATTTGTCAGAAAACTTCCATAGCTCGAGGTTTATGCATTTAACCTTAATGGTATCCAAGCTACACCAGCTGCTGCTGTCCACATTTATCTCACTGCTCTTGAGTTGCATTTGATTAATGGAAATAAGCAGGAGCAAAATCATGGTATTAATAGGGGTGATGGTGGTGGTGATAGTGATGAGTTATCTACACATAGCAGTCAACCACAGCCAAAAGCTAAACAGTCAATCATTCAGCTTCAGCAATGCTGACATTCAGTAATTAATCTCTATTATCTTTTGTTCTGTGTCAGCTTCAACTCTAATTATGTAATCTAACCTCTGAGAATCCTGTGGTAGGATCTCCAGCATAGGTGAAAAAGATCTCACAGACGGCAGAGATGGCAACTGAGTGTGTACCACCTAATAATGCCTTATGAGATGTCAGTGTATGCATTTCTACTGCCTATTGCTTTCACAGTCTGCATTCCCCAATGTTGACTAATGATATTAACTGGTCACCAACAAGCTCTTAAGCAAAGTTGCTCTCCAAGGTTATTGAGTGCATCAGTAACACATTGTACTCATAAAGCATTCTTATTCTTGATTTCATGCTCTGATGGTTATATTTGAGAATAAACTGGCAGGAGGAGATGAAGCTGTGGAAGGAACATATAGGAACTATAATCTGATTTGCATTCACCTTAAGAATCACATAAAAAGGAGTGCACACACACTCCCTGACAGTGAAAGAGACAAATGGGGACGTTTGCGAAGCACCCGAGGAGGAGGATGTAAATGTTTGATCAGTGACTTAGGGGGCTAATGAATAATTAGAGTCAGCAATGCGTGACAGACTCAGTTTTAGTCAGCATCCACCTGGCTGCCTCTGCCTACCTGCTTCCTGCTTCACATTTGACCATGATTGTGTTTTTCTTTTTATTTATCTTACCTCTTAAACATACATGGAATCCATGTTTATTCATCAGTCCACCTATCTTACTCATCTATTAGGTAGCTCACTTGTTATATTTTCTTGTTAAGTGTTCTCTCACTACTTCTTTACGACCTGGGCCACATCGTCTGACTATATAGCTGTCAGTATCCTTGTTCTTTTATGGCTGCTTTCTTTCTTCTTGTTTGAACCACATGTTTTATCTGTTAGACGTTTGAAGAAACAAGCCAAAAGCTGATAAGGGCTGAGCTTGGCGGAGACACAACTGGCACCAGTGGGTTTCTCAAAGCCGAACAAATGGCCTTCTGGACCAGAAGCTATTTGCACCAGTTATACATGTTCACATATTAACCTGTTTACTGATTCGATATGCATGACTAAATTTGATGTATGACCACTAAATGCTTACAGAGACAATACCTGTTATTAAATATTAGTAATCCCATCCATATATCAATACAAATACCACAAAGTCTAATGTCTTCAATTTTAATTAGGTTATTTAGCATTATCAGGTATTTTCTATCCAGATGTCCAACAGTTTGCAATATGCTAAGCCAGCCAGCTGTAGCAGTTGTCTTGTATTTAACAGAGAGATAAGAAAGTTTAGAGAGGCCATCAAACCATCAATGAGCGATTTATCTTCTCATCAATGGTCCAGCAGTACCTGCTTTTCATTGTGAATGAGACCTGTTGTTGCGGACTTGTGCCCCCCCACTGAACTCAATCAGTCCAAATCATTAGAAGTGTCTTGGATGAACATTTCTTTGTTTTTTACATTTTTATTTAAACTACTTTAATGATCCTCAAGGGGAAATTGTTGTTAGACAGCCGCACAAAGATGATGGCACTACTACTTGTGAGTGTGTGTGTGAGTGAGCATAGCCAAAGTATGTGTTTAGTGCTGCACTGCAGTCAAAGAGTCTTCCAGTCTCAGACTCATTACAGTTCATATGCCAGATCACAGATAATTTCTGATGTTCTCTTTGACCTTTTTTATTTTATTTTAGCTACATACACATCACAAGTGACTCTCCTTTAGTTTTGTGTCACTCATTTATTTTGCCTCCTATATCCTATCTCCTCACCTTTTTCATGTCCCATCTATCCATGGAAGATCAATCAATCATCAATCTGTCATCCATCAAACCATCATCCATTCATCCATCTATCCAATAATTCCATCAATACACACAGATACCACCCCCCATGATCTTCTGTCCAACCAAGAACACCACACTTTGGTTTCTTTCATATCAATCCCCTGTTGTGTAACTATCTTTCTCTGAATCTCTTCCACTCTCTTTGTCTAAATCTGTCTGTCTTTATGTCAGTATGAATAAGCAATTTGATGACACCATGTTTCAGGTAATGTTCCTCTCCTCATGGCACCAGAAAATCTGAAAATTGTGCCGTCAGTGCCCATGATTGACCCAGTGATTTGCTGTCATGTGACAAATGAAAATGTCACAGGACTGCTCATGACAGGTATAGAGCTAAATCTCTCCTAAATGACTGTGACGGCTGCCGTCCAGGAGGCACACGTATGAACTAATGTAGCGTATAGTCAGAGTCTTCTACACTTGCCTCAGCTGTGAGCCAGCTCTCATGTCTCTCTGTGACTGCTGTGTCAATTTGTGAAGTGGATTAGGTGTTTTCTGTTGTCTTTCTTCAAATGCAATGGACACGAAATTGTAATATAAAATTTTTTTCAGCCCTTTGGTTCCCAGAAGGTCTGCTCACACAAGCTCTGCTGTCTTGTGCCACAGGCTTTATCTGTGGCAATGCTTAAGGCAGTTCTTCATTTGTGACACCTTTATCACTGCGCAGTTTCTAAGTCACTTCGATATTATATAGCCTACTGCTTCAGTTAAATGTTGATACCAAAAAATATCAACCAGTTTGAGTCCTGTCTCCTACAGTTTCTCACTGTAGAGTTTAGTTTAAAAAAAGATGCTCCTGTCAGGCACGGAAATCTCACAGTCTGTCTTTGCATCATTCCTCCTTTCATCTCTTTGCTGTTTTAAGTTTTTATCACAAGACTGTTTTTCTGCATATGATCACTTGTGTGACATTAGCTGCCTGGTCCCTCTAGAACAATGTATCTCCACAAGTATAATTAAAATGCACTGAAGACAATGTTTCATCAAGCATAGCACAGCATTCTGTTTGGGACTGGGAACAAAAAACAACCTTTAGGACTACTTACCACAACTGGTGCATCAACAATGTACTGTATTTAAAGTATGAGGATGAGAAACAACATGACAAAATAATGGAGTGAATTCTGTGACTCTGACAACATGTGGCTATTTGAATTGATGCTGGATGACATACCGTTGAAATAGGATGTCCCAATAACTCCCACAAAAGCCTCCAGTTAATCCAAAATACTGCAGCTGGAGGTCTGACTGGCAGCAAAAAAAGATCATATTTCTCCTGCATTAGCTTCTCTCCACTTGCACAGTCTTTAGCTACCAGCTCCCAGTTCATGTCCAGGAGGCAAACACCCTCTCTACTTTTAAGACTTAAACCTTTCTTTTTTGATACAGCTTATAGTCAGAGCTGGCCCAGGTTACTCTGAACCATCTCTTAGTTGCTGTGGATGTGGACTGCTGGCTGACCTCCCTTGAAACACTGAGCTCCTCGCCTCTCTTTATCCATTTATATGCCACTGTTGTTTGTCGTTAACTATGTGTCTTCTTCCTCCCTGTGTCCATCTCTTTCTTTAGACCCTACCAACCTGCCCCGTGTTTTCTCTGCTGCATAGTGTTGCTCTTCTTTTCTCTATTCTCTTTCAATTATCTTCCCGCAGTTTTGCTGATGTGCAGAAGCTAGACATATTTACATATTGTCTTGCAGTCGTCCATGTTAACTGTTTACAGTTGGCTTTGTGAGTCGCGGAACACTGTGAACTTAGAACATTTGGTCGAATATTTCGATTCCTGATGTTCATCAAAAGCAGTATTTCAACACATATGACAAGCCAGACTTTTTTTTTTAAAGTTTGTCAATTTATGATGAATTCAGCAATGCTGATAATCTAATTTCCTATAAACTTTCAAAATCATTAAAAAATAATCACAATTTAAAGTAACGGCAGCAACAAAAACAGCAACAAAAGTCACAGAGTTCAAGAGAAATCAACAACATACTGACAGCCTGCATTACAATGTTGTGAAATGTATCAAAAACTAGGAAAACACTATCGCCATCAGGAGAAAAGATGAAAAATACTACTAAGAGAACAAGAGTTAAAGAAAACACCAAAATCTTCATTCAAGCTTGAGAGGAGCTTGATTTGAAGGTGATAAATCCATTATAGTACACATGCTCATTTCCTAGATATCTCAGATTGGCCACAGTGTATTTTGCTTTCACAAAAAGTCTTGCTACAGGGCTTTTTAAATCACCAGTGCGTACTGAGCTGCGGTGTTCCGGAGTACAAGTTTTTAGGGCTCTGTTTGTTCTTCCTACATAAGCAAATCTGCAGGGGCACTTGAGCATATGAAGGACATCAGTAGTAGATAATCTTAGCTTTTATCTTAATTGTTCTACCATTAATATGATGGTTAAGATATTTGGTCTTGGTCGTTAAGCTACATTGGCTACAAGCATTACATTTGAAGTTGCCTTGTAGTTCATAGTGGAAAGTAGCTGTTTTTTTAAAGCAAAATCTGATTTAATTCATCCCCTCATACTTTGAATCATCTACATACTATTCTAGGAAATGGCTTGAGACTCTGAAGGCAGTGTGTTCTGATTATGTGCCTATGAGGAGTAATACAGAACACACTGGGTATTTGCTTGGTATCTGGCTATAAATGCTTGATTGTCTCAGTTCCTAAATACGTAAAAGACACAAATGTCAAGTGTGTTCTTTATTACTCATCACAGACTAGTCACTATCACAAAACACAGGTAAATAATGGGCTTTGATAGTTTATAGTTTATACACTGCTCAAAAAAAATAAAGGAACACCTGCAACATTGTTCAGCATGATTGGTTTGGTCGCACAGACCTGTACAGGATAGACGATGGCACCCTGACTGCCATTAGGTATCGGGATGAAGTCCTTAGACCCATTGTTAGACCCTTCGCTGGTGCAGTGGGTCCTGGGTTCCTCCTGGTGCATGATAATTCCCAGGCTCATGTGGCAAGAGTATGCAGGCAGTTCCTGGAGGATGAGGGAATTGATACCATTGACTGGCCTCCACGCTCGCCTGACCTAAATACAATAGAACATCTCTGAGACATCATGTTTAGGTCCATCCAATGCCACCAGGTTGCACAGACTGTCCAGGAGCTCAGTGATGCCCTGGTCAGGATCTGGGAGGAGATACTCCAGGACACCTTCCGTCATCTCATAACGAGCATGCCCCGACGTTGTCAGGCATGCATACAAGCACGTGGAGGCCATACAAACTACAGAGTACCATTTGGAGTTGCTGCAATGACATTTCAGCAAATTGGACTAGCCTGCCGCATCAGTTTTTCTGTTTAAATTTCTTGGTGACTTCGAATTAAGCCCTCTGTAGGTTGATAAGTTTAATTTTCATCAAATGATGTGGTATCCTTCTGTTCCTAACACATTACCCATTCCATATCAGTATGGATATCCAGCATGATTTTTTTTCCAATTGAGATCTGATGTGTTTTCAAAGTGTCCCTTTAATTTTTCTAAGCAGTGTATAAAATAAGAAATTGAACTGTTGAACCTGGCATCAAAAAATGGATGACTTTCCCGGATGAAATGCAATACAAGGCAACTTCAGATGTAATACTGGTATGCAATGCAATTTAACAACATAGAACACTGTTATTTTTTATAACAAAACTTTAACTATCCTATAAAGGTAGAATAATTAAGATAAAAGTTAAGATTACGTGTTCCACTACTGATATTGTTTAAGTGCTCAACTGCCCCTCAAGACTGGCTTTTGGAGGAAACACAAACAGAGCCATAATAACTTGTATTGCGGAACACCGCAACTCACTACGCACTGGTGGTTTAAACAGCCCTGTAGCAAGACATTTTGTGGAAGTAAAACATGCTGAGGTCAGTCTGAGTTGTCTAGGAACAGAACATATTCTCTGCCAGAGTTGAGGGAAAGAAAATCTATCACTTTCAAACACAGACCCCTCAAGATCGAATGCACATTTTTTATTAATACCTTTTATATAAATAGCATTGTTCTGTTAGTAGTATTTTCCATGTTTTCTGTTAAAGGTGTTTTTTTCTATTTTTGGATTCTTTTCTAACACTGTATTTATCAGTATGTTGTTGATTTCTTAGGTTTTCTCCATGAGAATAGTTTTGTTTAAATATGATTTATGGATACAAATTCTGTGGTTAAAGCTATGCTTTTTTTAAATCTTGAATTGAATCTTGAAGAGGACTTGACAGCACAGCGGCACACACACAAGTTAACATGATGTCTCTGTTCCTGAGGAAGAGCCAGTTTAAAATAAATAAATAATGAAAGGTCACCTGATGTTTTGGTTCTCATGCTTTGTATGTACTGTCTGACTAACAATGCATCAAAAAACTGCCAGTTTGAGGCAACTTTCATGGTCTGAGCCACTCTGCAAACCTTTTGGACTCTGTAGTGTAGCAGCAGCAGCTTTGCTGCTTTTCCATGAGGGATTTGGGATTTGGATCTCAGCCCAGATGGGGTGAATAATTCTGTGTGAAATAAGCTGCTTACTCCCTCAGTGTTAACATCTTATTTTGTGTCTTTAGCAGGCTGCCACTTGAAATGGCTGGGAGGTTATACTTTGTACCCTTGTGACCTCTATATAATGGGTAATCATCATGGCTGGTGTATGAGCTGAAAAAATACAACTACAGGTAATTTTTTGTTTAAAATAAAAAACAAAGTAAGGCATTCTCCTGAGTAAGTAAATCAATGACCGTTTGATCTAAAATATGGCTGGTGGAGTACAAAAAATGTGCATGATTTTAACAGACTGATAATCTTGGTCCTAAGCTAAAAACACCCAATTACTCATCTGCCTCCCATTGTCTCTCTATCAAAATGGCACTGATCCTTTTATCATCACGGATAAACTTGTGCATTATGTAATAGGCACATTTCTGTAGATACCATAAAATGAAGTCTACACTGTATTACAGTAACTCTCATTACATTTATTTTGGCAAAATGCACGATCAGTGAAAGAAAAACAGTACGAGCCACATGGCCACAAAGCTGCTGCTTGCTCTCCCCTCAGGTCCACTTGGGCTGTTATTAGAGCTGCCAGCAGCAGAGAAGAGTGAAAGCTCCTCTCTATGGACAGAACGTATCAAGAATCACCAGGAAGGAAAGTCTTTGTATAATATCAGAAATTCAATTTTTGTCTTCCCTAGCAGAGCTGTGGGAGTTCAATACTCTCCCAGGCCATCACAGCCAACCTCTCAGTAATCCAAGGTACTTCAGCCCAATCAGAATTCAATCTCCTATTCAATCAATCAATCGCCTGTCATGGGATAATCCCAGAAGCAATGAAATGGAACATTGCTGAAGCCACGTGTTACGTTTTGTAGAGAAATGCTTTTCGTTTGTGTAAACGTTATACTGTAAGGCACCTGTGAAACCAATTAACAGCAGGTGAAAATGGCAGAAGCTGACATAGTGTAAAAAAAAACCTCCAAAATGTGGAACACCAGAGTGGGAGAGCTTCTTGAACAGAGACCGCTGCTTCAGGAAAAATATCTCTATTTGTTATTACCAACAACTAAATTCCCTCTCGCTGTCCCTATCCTAGGTAGCTAAATAGAGAAAAATGTAACACTCACTCCACACACAATTTCTGTAATAAAATTCAAACCAAAACATGATCTTCTCTAACCCTAACCAAAGTGCTTTTCTTGCCTAAACCCAAGCTCATGCGGGACTTTGGTCTCGATTCAGGTTTGCAGCTTGTTAGCCCTGCACGGTATACACCCGCCATCCACCCCAGGCATCTCCTTGTGACTCACTTTCTAGCGCTCCATTCATTCAAATAATACGTTTCACCACAACATGATCATTATGTTCATCACAAAAATGTAATTGCGGTTGCAGTTTAGTTGCAGAGGAACATAATTTTTTACTTTACAGGGTTTCTGTGAATCCATAAACAAGACCAGTGGATCATTGTGGTTCAGGTCATCTATCACCCATATCATGAACTGGATAAGAAGACAGGCCCAAGGTAAGTACACATAAAACCACACACACATAAACAAACACACACATAAACACTCTCAGTCTGTGCTACAGAGAACTGTTGTACCACTATGATGATGTAAATTTCTGCTTATCAGTGTCAAGGTAAATCAAGTAGATTATGACTCATATTTTCTATCCATACATCCCCTTTTATTTGGAGCTATGTTTTCATATTAGCCTAAGTACTGACCTCTCTCCTCCAGTATGTAATTTCTCGACTGAAATCTGTTTTGTTATGGCACTTCTTACCTTTAAAATATCAAATCAGTCTACTGACCCATAGTCTCTCCTTGCAGAATTACCCCCTCCCCCTGGAGCAAGTCTTGTCCCTTCTGCCTTTCCACTTGAAATTCAGATGAGTAGAGTGTCAGGAGTGGTTATCGTCTGGACCTGAATGGATCTCATTAAATTCCACAGGAGGGAGGAGAGGTGACCAGGGAATACGTTCCCCTGGCGCCTTCATCCTGCCAGCTTTGATAGACAAATACTGCTAAGAAAAAGAAAATAACACCTCTGAGGTTGCCCGTATTCTGTGTCTTTGTGTGTCTATTTTTGTGAAGTTTTTTATAAAACTGTTAACTGATGATTATTTTTGTGATAGCATGTTCAAGACTGTTTTTGTGACATGTGATTTGTGAAACTATTTAAGACAAATTGGTGACAAAGTAGTTACCAAAGGATTTTGTATAGATCATCTGCTGTTCATGATGGATACTCTTCATTTTATTGCATTACATTTTAGTTAATAGTTTGGCATACTGGGGTCACCACAGCAGATCATCTGCCGCTTTTAAGCCAGATGAATGAATGAATAATGAATTCAAAAGTAGTTTATTGCGCACGTTTATTTTAAAAGTACTGCTCTATGAACAGAAGTGCAATAAC
>JAUMHL010000002.1:7023845-7036533 GCA_032362345.1 Sandelia bainsii | reverse complement strand
CATTAACATTTATCTAGTTTGTTATAGAAAAACTAGTTGTTCTCAGAGTCCAGATAAAGCACCAGATCACAGCACAAATCATTTAACGTTACCTTCCCTATAGAACAGGTCTGTAGTTTGTTCTTTTATTAAAAAATCTAAACAGTCTCATGTGATTTATCTTATGTCATTTCTGTCTCTACATGGTCACATAATGTTTACTATTCTCCTCTGATCTCTGTATCACGCTTGGAGGAGTTTTGCCCCGATGCGATACACACACACACACAGAGCGCGCGTCGCAAAATGTGTCACGTCAACCACCTGAAAAGCATTTTTTAAACACAGTTGTTAATTTGACTGCTGTCATTAAATGAAAAACATGAACGTCATGATTCCTTTAAGTGTTTGTGTCGGTGTCTATGGCAAGCAGATTTAACATTTAACAGTCTTTAGTTGAGTATCCGTAATTACATTTCAGATATCTAGAAATGCATTTTGAGTAGTCAAAATTACAATGTGACTAGTCAAAATGAGCCATGTCTTCTAGTGGATCGATTATCTATGCAGTGTAGTTATGTGTGAAACCTTCACTTCACCAGAACAAAGCAGGCAATTAAATTGCCATTGATTCTCATTGTCAGCAATCTGCAAAGGCAGACTGTGGCTTTTGTATCTTCATTAACACATCTAGTAGCATGGTACTCTGTTGATGCAGTGCACCGATATAAATTAATAATGAAAGACACTGATATATACTGTATATAAACTCACACACAAATGTAACACTGAACATGCACATGCTTCACTAATCTGCAGCAATAACTTTGAATTATATATGTAAACTTAAACAGTTCTTTTTGCGACCACTAGATGAACTCTTCCTCTCAAGATACCTGTTCCTGCACATCACACCCAGTCAGGTTAAACAGTCATAGAAAGACAAGTAGCTAGAATTTCCTATAGTATATTTGTCTAAAAAGAGAATGTCTGTTTTTTGCCAACCGTTGTCAAACAGTCTTACAGTCGCCTAAATAAGCTTAAATGAATGAAAGTGTTAAGCTGTGATCTACCATCAGTCAGCGGCTATATGTGCTTTTAGTTGCTGAACTATTTGCATTGTCGGTTAAGGTCAGATTACAGTTCTTTGTTGAGGGGTTCTACCCACATAAAAGTCTCTGTAGCTTAGAGCTACTGCAAACGCTTCACTTCCCTAAAATGCACTGTGCATTCTAAGAAACCAGGATGACAAACATCACTTTTCGCAGAATGTATTGGATCTAGACAGCAACACTTCACTTCATGTGCATGTACAGCACCTCATGGACTTCGTTAGAGTAAAATTTATGACTCTCTCTGAAAAATATTGCTCTTAGTGGATTGTTTGGATAAAAGACTTTAATAAGGCTACACTCACATGTCTGAATGTTGAAATGTAACGTCGGATGTTTTCGCCGACAGAAAACCGGATGCTGATCAGATATTTTGGCGGACATAAATACGTTACCTGTGAACATTTCATTAATACGTTCAGTATCAACGTATTTGCGACTTGTAATTTACGTAAACTGTGACCATATGATCATTACGTTCTAAAAAAACGTAATCGGGTCGCAAATACGTCCTGTTTCAAAAAGTAATTGGGATTGCAGTTTCGTCCTATACGCATGTAATTTTTAGGAGACAGGGCTGATATAATACAACATAAAATGCAGCTGACACTGTTCTTGATATAGCCCTAGGAGTCTAAATGGCTACTGGAAAATCCCTATCAGTACTAACCAGTAGAGTCTGGTTAGATAGGTACTTAAAAAAACACACCTTGTTTTTGTCACTGGAATCAGAGCAGTGTGTCATAACACGCTGGCTATGAGTGTTTTGGAAGACATCATGTACCTGTCTGATGGCTCCAAGCATGCAAGACCAACAGTTTCGTTGGGACAGTTACTGTTATTCACAAAGTAGATGTGACATGTGGTCCATCAGAGGTAACCTGCAGGAACCAACAATAACTTAGCTTCAGAAGCAAAACTCCATAATTATGAGTGATGATCTCTGTGGTGAGATGTATTGTCTCTCTAGTTAAAAAACAAACACAAAAGTTTGTCAGTGAACATCTTACATTTGATTTGATTGGTTAATCATGCCATAAAGTTTAAAAATAGTGGCACCATAGACAATGTCTGATGTGGTTAGTAGTTTCTGGTGTGCAGCTAAAGCACATTAACATCTCTCCTTTTGCTCTACTATAGAAGGCTATATAAAGCCTCCATGTGTGAAGATTCTCAGGTGCAGAGCTCGTGTGTAAATTTCCTGCAGTAACAGCGTTTCTGCTTGTTTACAACATGCTGGATTGCCAGTAGTTTTGAAAAGCTCTACTGAGTCTATGCGCGGTGGTGAATCCTTTGATTTATCAGTGTGGCCAATGCTGAAGTCCCAGTCTGTGCCTGTTTAGCATACATGTGTACAGCAGTTACAACTGTAATAGTTATCAGTGACAAAATCTGAAAGCCTGAAGCCAACTTTTACAATGTTGAATCTATGGTTAAACTTTAATAAACCTAGTAACGTTTTTGTAAATCTTTAAATAACCATTTATTAAGTACAAGGCATGTTTGTAATACATATGAATATATCCTGATCAAAAGGAAACAATGAAACAGTGAAGCTTGGGTTACTGCTCCAACACCACAACTTTGTATTATTATCCTGTTGCGATTTTATGCAAAAAACAACTTTCTTCAGGTCTGTTCTAAATCAGCTATTATTATTGGGAGCATGAGACTGGCAGATCTTATGCCGTATCTGCCTGAGGCACAACAAGGACAGCTTGTGTGAAGGTTAATAGTCACATTTGCAGACTGGAAACCACGCTATTCATGTTTGTTTTTCATTCTTCATTTTTTTGCGCAATTTGGATCCCCCTCATGCTGTCTGATCCACTTTCAGACCTAGTTAATAGAAATAAATGAGTCTCTCTTTGCCATGTAGAAAGTAGTGCACACACCACCTTCATAAAGTCTGTGATTCACCTGGCATCTAAAAAAAACCTAAATCTAATTGGCAGGGCTTTATACTCATAAAGTAGTACTTAGTTCCATTCATAAGGAATACTGGGTAAAACCTGAGAACAATAATAATAACACTTGTTGCATATATTGTCTTTCCTCTTCACCTTTATAGCTGTAGCCAGGTATTATTTTTTTCATCCTATAACAGTTCGACAAGTGAAGCAGCTAACTCCTGGGATTAATAAAGTTCTTTTAATCTTTGTTTAGTATTTTAGCATACTAACATAGGCCAGTGAGCACTTCACACAAAGTTCATCTTAGGTTGATAAGAAGGTTGGTAAACTGAAAGGAAAAATTATAGACAGATTGTAATTTGACCTGGTATTAAAGGAATAACCAAATTTACTATATTCCATCCTGAGGGAGACATCAGTGTCTGAAACTAATTTCATTGTAAATGACGTTTGCTGTTTTACTCAAAATCCCAAATGCCAGCATCACAATGACACGACACAAGTAATTAGGATACATCCCCATCCCAACGTCATCTGGGGAACAGAACTTTATGCCATTACATAAGTTCAATAGTTCAAATAACTGAATAACACCCTGCACTTAGTGCAGTACTGCATGTCTCCCTGCAACTATTCTATGAGGGAAACTGATAGGACAGCTGACTAATGCTATCACACATAATCTTCTTTGTGTCATTAGTAGGTGGGAAAAGGGAAAATGAAAAAAATGACTACATTACAAAAGGCTTCTGATTACTTCGATCCTCAATCAGCTTAGCAGATATCCAGTAAGGCGTACAGTATTCCCCCTTCTTCCTTCTTCTCCCTCCCTCACTGCAAAACCCTGTTCATATCGCCATGTTTACTGCATGTTGACATAGAAAATATTTTAGGGTGAAATAGTAATGATTCATATATACACAGACTCTCATTGCGCTCTGTGTTTGTCTTCAAACTTCAGTTTTCCCCAAATCGTGTATATAAACCATGTTTAGGAAGCGCAGATCTCTCACTGTCTTATTCTCTGGACTATGAGACACAGGGATCCAGAATTTTACAAAGAAGGAGCTTGTGCACTTTTGTTCCTTTTCATGGAAAACTTTGATGGGATTTGAGCGAAGTGAAACTTTTTCTATGGACCGAGATCTCTGGATATTGGATCTGGCAACTTGGCGAGTGTCTGAGTATTTAGACATTGTTGGGATATTGTGGAGCAACGTTATTTGGATTAATGGCATTTGACTGTACAATTGCTAATTCGATAATGGGAAATTTGTCACAGTCAGATGATTTCATGGTTTCTAAACTGCCAAGGACAAGCAACAGAGTAAGAAACTGCATGAATTCTAGCATTTTCCACTGACCTCTGAGGAGCACCAGAAAAGAAAAGGTTGCTCACTGACTTTCAGACTAAGGTCAAGGCACTTCATCCCTTTCATCACCTGTATGCGTTTGTCTGGAGTGTGCATGGATGTTTACACATAACAGCAAGCTGGTAATGGAGGGCTGGAGCACTGGGCATGACGACATGTCTCCAGGCTTGGTGTTCTCTGCTACCGTTTACTAAACAACCAAGATAGCACATAACTGTTTTAGTAAATACAGAAGGCGCGTGCGTTTTTGTCCTTGTGTGTGTTTTGGGTTAATCTGGTACCAGGACAGTTAGCCTTCCGTTCAGGCAGCAGTTATTCAAACTGAAGTAATGTGTGCCCTTACTTTAAAGGAATCTTGAAGAGATTTACTGCCTGTTAGACTTTATCTACTGCACAGTGAATGAAGTATGAAATCTTTATATAGTGCTATAATCAGGGCAGTTCTTACAAACACAAATTCCTCATGCAGAGCAGCTCTGGTGTAATCGTTCTGTGTCTGAGTTTATATTATAAACACCACACGCTTGCATGCCCTCACTGCACAGATGGACACAAACACATACACCCACAAATGTGTGTGTGTTTGTGATGCATTTTGTTAGTCCAACAGGTGTGTGGAAGACTGCCACGAGCCAGGCGGCAGGTGGAGATGGGGATTTATAGGTTTTAATCACTCTGTTGAGCAATAATTCTACTGCCTGAGGCAAGGAAGGAACATAGCTACAATAACATGTGATTGATGGACGTATCACTGACTCACGGAGAAACTAGTGTGTTCAACAGTATGTCTGTATTCGCTTTCACTGCAATAAGTCATAGCTTATTTTAACAAACAAACAGGTGATCTGATGAGAGATTTTATACAAGTACTGAATTCTCTACTTGACCTTGTTTGAGGAAAACCACACAAACAGAGAAGGGAAGTTCCAAAATATCAAAATGTGCATTATGTTACAAGTTTTAGTAAAAACAATTTTGGCGTCAGAAGTCAGTAACATAAACCTCTCAGGTTGGACCATTTCTTATCTGGAAAGCTCCATCTGGAACACTGCATTCTCACCCTGACCCTGTCATTCCCACTCGTGGTGTGATAAACGGTTACGAATTTGCATTGAGACTGTGTAAAAAAGACAGCAGATTGACAACACAAAAGCTATCTTCCCATACTCTCGAGGTCACATCTTTCACCTTTACATTAGTAAAACAAAACAAACAATAACAACTCTGCACAAATTCTTAACACGCCAATATAATTGGAGATGGATGTGTGACATGTTTGGACACCAGTATCCTGATATTTACTATATTTATCTTTTTCGTTATCTTTTATCTCAGCTTGTCTCCCGCTTTTTTATTTTTTTTAAAGCCACACTGTTACGCTAAAGGTATTAGATTTGCATATGGATTTGGCACAGTCATGATTCCCTGAATGAGTTCTGAGGTTTGTGGAACTACATTTCACGTAGTTAAATCAGATATGCTAGCTAGTGTGACCTGACTGATAAAGCAGTACTTTATGCAACCTCATTTATTTTGAAATCAGTTATGCAAATTTTGACAGGTTGACCTCCTAACCCCCAACCACTAATATACTTTTTCATTTGTACCAGAATATTAAATTACAGTTAATCTGAGTCTTTCTTTGTTTGTTTCTTTCTTTCTTTCTTTCTTTCTTTCTTTCTTTCTTTCTTTCTCTTTCTTTCTTTCCTGTGTTTAGTGTAAATGTCTGTCATGCTGCCTGTGTTTCTGAGTAAATAAAGGCCTAAGGCTGACACCGATCAATGTGTGTTTATAGTTATTTAAACGGCATATCTAGGGACAATTAAAGAATATAATAAAACTGAATAAAACAATGTAAAAAGTTCCATTAATCACAATTAAGCAAGTTCTGTTGACAAGTAATATGTAATTTATAATGTGGCAGGGGAATCGTGGAACTAATGTGTTCCAAGTGTTGAAATGGAATCTGTGCTAAGCAAATTTTAATATTATAACACTGTCACCTTTACAGTGTTCTTTTTATGAATGGCAGCCAGAATTATCAACCATGAATTTCTTTCTCTGTGCTTATGACAATAAATCTATTTACTTTGACTGAAAACATACCTATTGCTTGTATAGATTTTTCTTCTTTGATTTACTATTCTGAGTCACGTCTGTTGGATGACTAGTAGTAACATTCCTCCAGCTATAATGAACATCAACATATTGTGTTGAGTAGCTGTGTTTCTTTAGCAGTTATGTTACGCTTCATCATCTTTACAGTTTATTTATTTATTTATTTTTTTACAGTTGGCCCTTCTCCCTCAATAAAGCTGCAGTCAACAGTATCTGTATATAGATGGTGTAACAGAGAAGGATTTTAGTGTTTAGTGTAGGGGAGAGGGACTGCATGGGAATGTGGGTTTTTACCGTTTAGGAGAATCAATTAACTATCCATCACACAGAGATCAGGTTTCACCAACATGCAGGTTCTACACTACTGGTCATCACTTTTCTGTCAGGGCTGTTTTCTGTGAGTAAGTGCTTATTGTCTTGTTTTTTTTTTTACTTTCCCCTTTTTGGGGGCTGTTTGACACTCATCATATTGCTAATCGTCCTGGAAAATAATCATGAATTATTCTTCATAAAATAAAATGACAAATGCATTAGATGCATGTAGAACTCTAAAACATTTTATTCATATCAAAAACAACACATATATAGAATATACCATACATTAAAAATCCATTTTGTACATGTAGTAATAACAGGTGCACAAACAAACAATGTAGATGTATAACATTGCACAGACATATTTACAAAATAAAATTGCTACTTGTATATCAAACTCCAAGACTGTAAGTTCATATAATTAGTAGTAAAAACATTCTATTTTTTATGGTTGGCTGGTTCTATAAAGGCAGTGATCACTCACACACACACACACACACACACACTATGTTGTGGTGTAATTTAACTACTCTTCTAAATGTGCTGTCTGAGCATTGTCTTGGTGATACCATCAAGTAACAGTGTAAAGTGGCCTGATGTCAGCAGATCACATCTAGGATCTCTTAATAATGAGTCAGATCTGATAGAGACCAGCTTTGGTTAGAATAAAAGCTGACTGAGGAACTGATAGTTAAGCTCACAGTGGTTTCAGGGAGTGACACTCGCAGCTCGGCTGAGGCTGAGTCAGCTGTTCCGGTGGGAATCAAAGCCTTTTTACTCTGCTGTCACACGTTATAGTGATCTCAACTGTCTCAGTCAGCACAAATATTCTCTGTTTGTGTGTGTGTGTATTGTTTTTCACAACAGAATTTCTCTACAACAAAAGTGACCAGACAGGTCCAATTTCCAGTTCCCTTCTTAAACCTCTGTGCCCTCACGATGATAGATGATTCCTGTTGAGCTTAGTGTAGGGTAGAAATGCCCACTGGATCCACTGTACTGGCTGAGGATGGGGCTAGTGTACCCCAAGGAAGAGTGGGTGGGTGAAGAGGAGAGAACAGGGGGAGCTGGCACTTGTGGTACCCACTCTGGGCCACCTGAGTTGGGGGAGTAGCTACTAAAACTTCCCGGCTGCACGGATCTATGAGGCCCTTCTAAAGGAAGGTTAATCTGCAGTGGCCTGCTTAGCCCATCGCCTCCCACCTCATTCGTTCCTCCAGACGCCACTCCAGACATTTCAGACAAGAAGCTGCTCAGACACGGAGTGGGACCTGAAGATGAAGGGGAGGGGATCCTCTCCGGCGTGGCGGAGATGTTAAGAGAAGCACTGCCAGAGTGTTTGGGACTGCCCCTGTCACTGTCCCCTGACTCTGGACCCCCAGAACCTCCGTCACTATTGGAGAGAGGATCTGACTTCCTTTTTCTTTTGCGGCGGAAGTTTCCATTGTCAAACATCTTCTCACAGTTTGGGTCAAGGGTCCAGTAGTTGCCCTTTCCTGTGACATCAGAGTTAATGTTATTGTTAAGAATATAGCTTTAAAATATGGAACACCTTCAAAACACACCAAAACACATTCAAGAATACAATAAAGTGTCAACATAAATGAAAACATTTAATTGTATATTCACTTTTTTAATAAGGAAAGACATTCAGAACATTTTTATTACCTGGATCATCCTCATCTCTTGGTACTTTTTTGAAGCAGTCATTGAGTGACAGGTTGTGTCTGATGGAATTCTGCCAGCCCGCTTTACTCTTGTTGTAGAAGGGGAAGTTGTCAGCTACGTACTGGTAAATTTGACTGAGTGTCAGTCTCTTGTCTGGTGCTCCGTGGATAGCCATGGCAATGAGAGCTGAGTAGGAATATGGAGGCCTGACCAGCTTCATCAGGTCTTCTTGTGAGGGAAGAGAGAACCAGCTCAGCTCCCCTCCTGGACCCCCAGCTCCAGGCGGTCCAAGGTATGGCCTCTGCATGCCGTAGTGTTGAGGGACAAAGGGAGGGCCAGGGTTACCAGGCGGGACGGTGGAAGCCAGATAGGGTGGCGTGTTGATCCCAGAGCCATTGAACCAGAGGTAAGGGTTTGAAGAAGAGGTGGTGTAGTCACTCAGTTCATAGGAAGTCGGAGTGGTGCGTTGAGGACTCGGCAGAGAGGGAGGAGGGTAGTAACAGTCACTGTACATGCTGAGCTCAGGGGGCTCCTGAGCGAGGCTAGGGAACTGTGGGCCACACCGAGGAGGAGACTGGCCTTGGGCCTCAAATGAAGACATTGTCAGATTTCTTCCCACCTCTCAGAATCTCTTCTTAAGCTTTTGGCTGTCCTTCCTTTTGATGCCAAAATCTATCTATGATGATTTTGTCAGCCTTCGAAAATCCTTTTCTTGTCCAGTCCTTTGCAGGTATTTGACATGTGAGCTACAGAACTACAAATGAAGGTCTCTAAGCTTCCAACTTACAGGCTACTCTTCTCCACCCCTTACTTGTCTGTTTGCCCTTGCTTTATGTTAAGATGTCACCTGTCATACCTGCTTTATCTATTTCCCTGGAAACGCCCCCAGTCTCTTTTGATTGGTTGTTTTCTCAGGTAAGTAGCCTGTTCCTGCTTTCTCCTTTCTCTCTCTCTCTTTTTTTCCTGCTGTCAGCTAGTTCAGTTCCTCCAGGGGTTTTGTTTACCCTCAATAAAATAATTTTCCATTGAAACTATTACTCCAACATAAATCGAGTTCAGTCCCCTGTAATATTTTTTTATACTTATGATGCAAATTAAAATAGCCTACAGAATATACATAGGCCTATATATTACACTATTAATGTTACATTACATTACTATTTTGTGTTGAGCTTTGGCCACAAATTGAAGACTGATAATTATGATGAACAAAACAATGGAAATATTGTAATGGTCTCTTCCCAGCCAGGTTTAGCCAGTCAGTTCAGAAGTAGACCTATCACAGAAGTACCTGGCAGCAATGGTAACAATAGGCTAAATAGGCTAATAACAACCATGTGGTGACCATTAGCCAATACAGTTTAATTTGGAATTTGTAGTATTTTGATATTTTTTAAATAATTCTATTTTTTGTAAATGGTCTCTGTGAATGAGGACTTGGATAACCTGTTCCATTTCATATATGTGACTTATTATTTATCCAGAATTTCACAAGTTCACCACATGTTGTTTGATACCTTAAAATTATATATTTATATATTTTTACATTTTTAATATCATAATTTCTCGCCAAGAAAATGTTTCCTATCTCCTGATAATTAATGTTACTTTACGGTACATTTGTAGAATAACAGGTTTGTGTGAAATTTTATCTGAAAATTACCGGAAGTTACATCATCTTTTTCTTTTTTAAATTAAGCACGCACACAACATTATTTTGATTTACTCATTCAAACGTTTGAGTAACGCCCTCTGCTGTAAGTGTTTCACGTTTATTAAAATAGATGTTTTAGCTAGCGTGTGTATATAACAGTATTTGTGACAATTAACTAACTTAATAAACCAGTATCTTTAATTTTTACGACGCTTACGTTCACCATGGTAACCGAACGGTAGCCTACGTTAGCGCTGTAAGCTAACTAGCTTTCGTTTATCTACCTTTTACTGCCATGACATGTCTTAATGGTTTTAGCTATTGTTTGTTTAAAGTTGATAAAAGAAACATCCCAGTTGGTAATTAAACGTTAGATGGCCAATTCGTCTTCGCCCCACGAGTTTCCGGAGCATAACAACGAGGAAGCGTTGGAGCTGAACAAGGATATAGAGAGGATGATTGAAGATGTCGAAAATATGTCAGGTGTGTAAACGTTAACTTCATCTTATTTAATTGTAGCTCACTGTTTTACAAGCTCCGTGTGTTTGGTGTGAAGTTGTCACTCTAGTCTAAGTTAATATAATTTGCTGACAGGATGTCCTTCTCTCTTTTCTTACTACCTGTAGTACAGCTGACCTGGATGGCTTATGACATGGTGGCACTGCGGACCAGTCCGGCGCTGGCGGACTCTATGCGCAGACTTGAAGTAGTCTATCAGAGATGCAGAGCTGCTGTTCGTGGAAACCGAGAACCAGGAGAGCCAGAGGAGGGCAAATGGCCTGAATCTTCTGCCAGAACACTCAGTCAGATGTAATGTTGTTTTTTTTGACAGGTTCACTAGTGTTGTATTTGGAAAAGGCTATAAAACCAGTTTTAAATTAAATTGTACTGTAATTGCTGCAGGATTTTTTTGTTATAGAGAAGTTTTTTTGGACGCGCTTCTGCTCTCTGCTTGTTGGTATGGATTAAAGAGGCTGTGTCATTCAGTAATGTACAGAATGCAGTTCTTTCATGTCAGTTGATGGTTTTCAAATATTATTTGTTTTGTAGGTACTAATGTGTTCTGGTGTGTTAGGTTGTTAATTGAATAAATAAATACATAAAAATGAGAATGTGTTGTGTTGTTTTTGTAGACACTGAATTGTTTGTTTGGCACCCATTTTTTCATTGTATTAATGTAGTCTTACTGCTGTGTGACATAGTTGGGGTATTTTGCTAGCATTCAAGATTGCATTTCAAGTTTGTTTGAGTTTGTGTATAATATATGACCATTCTTAATAGTCTTCTGTTCTTATTCAACTTCTCAGATGGAAAAGAACACAGGACAAGCTGTTTCCACTGCGTGCACTGATCTGGAAAACATACTGAAAGGGCTGGACACCTTGTCTAACTGCATGGATCAACTGGCATGTACGTATTACTATTTGTCTCTTTCCACTGCCTTAATCCCTCAAAACCAAGTAACATAATTTATAACAGTAGGATGATCTTGATCATTGATTTGCAAATATGCAAAGCACATGATGTAACTCTTATCCTAGATGTGAATTGTGATAGCTGAAAGTGGATTCTTTTACACCAACTGCTGTGCAACTTGGATGTCAGTGGTGTAGAGTTATATGATAATAAATTATATCTGTCTGACTACACTCTGCAGGTAAATATGACTAACTGAAGGACCGTAAGACCATTTGTTGTGAGGAATATTGTTGCTGCTTCTTTTTTTCCGGGGGGTGGGGGGTACATGTGGGCAAAGTGGCAGTCAGCACATCAACTTACTGTATTGTGATGATAAATATCTGCTCACTTTAATAACTCAAAGCCTAGAAACAAACATCACAGCACAATAGATGACCTTTAACAATTTGTACTAACAAAAGACATGCACTAGCAGATGTCAAACAGAAACCTGTTGTCAACATCTGTTGTTTCAAATATGATAAGGTATGTTTTTGTGTTAGTTATATGGATAAATACTTCTGAATAAATACTATTTTAAAATAGCACAACAAAAAAGACACAGACAATATTATGGTCGTTGTTTGGGTCATTTTCTGTTAAGTACTATCACTTTAGGTGTGAAAGCTTATATATTCTGAAATGTGACTTTTGGACATCTTAGACCAGAGGCAGTTGTGAAACAAGATATTTTTATTCTGCCTGCAGTGCGAACCCAGTTGAGGCAATGTGATCTGATCGTTTGTGTTGGCTGCCCCGACAAGCTGGCGTTTTTGAAAACTCCGGGAGGCACCAAAGCAGGAGCCACCACCTTGACCTCAAAGTGAGGCGTGAAGAACAAAGGTAATGCTATGTGTCTGGAAAAAAAACATCACCAATGTAAAAATAATTTGTTTTCTCTAATTCTTTTCACTAGAAATGCAAGTGAAGGCACCAAAAAAGGAGCAGTTACATAACAGTGACCTTTATGATTGTGGAAATTGTGACATTTGTTTGGGTGTTCATAAAATGATTCTGAGCTCACATATACACTACCAGTCAAAAGTTTGGACACACATAGAAATGACCATGTTTGTGAAAGAAAAGCAGATTTCATAA
>JAUMHL010000002.1:7004873-7023745 GCA_032362345.1 Sandelia bainsii | reverse complement strand
ACAACTGAAGACATGTATCTTTTCATGAAAAACATGGTCATTCCTATGTGTGTCCAAACTTTTGACTGGTAGTGTACGTGTGCACACATTAACATGCAGAAACACAGAGACGGATGCAAACACCAATTTCAAGCCTAGTATTCGTACTGGTCAGAGTCCTGCAGGGTAAAGCAGACAACACATGTTCTGCACTTCAGAGTTCCGGTCTGTGGCATCAATGAGCAGCAGCGGGATGTGTGTGTGATGGGTGATCATCTCCTTCACCCCGGGGAAACTCTATAGCACAGCACACAAAAAATGACAGGGACCTAATGATGCAGTGCAGCACAAGTCGGCATCAAGCACTCCCTGAGGCGAACTACAAGATGTGAACTTTTGAGTTTACTTTCAGGGAACATACTGACTTTTTCCCCTCTTTTTAACAATATAGACAGTAGTATCATAAGCTTTTAGTTTACCTTGGTGTTGTTGACGCCAGTGCCGAGGGAGTAGGAGTTGCCTTGGTTACGGATCTTAATGTTGTAAACCTTGCCTTGTTTCAGCAGCATGAGAGTGTAGGGGTGTTCAGCAAAGCCTTTTGTGCTGTCCCTCACCACAAATGCCCCATCCTTAAACACAAGAATGCACAGATCCACACACACACACACAGATGCATACACTCAGTTTAACACGGTATTGCAAGTAAAATTGAGTGAAATTTCACCTACATACTGTATGTTTTTATATTGCATGTGTCTGTGCTTCAGAAAGAAGACAGATGAGGTATGTGAGACCGTAAGACCTGACCTTGTTCACCTCTCTGAGAGCAACTTCGGCTTGATGTCTGGTTACCTTTCCTCCATACCAGCTGGGGTCCAAACCCTGGGTGGGTCACAAACAGTTGTAGTAAGCACTAAGTAAACAAATGATTCACACTTTTCTTTTCCAATGATAAAAAAGTGCAATAAAGTGAAATAAAAATTTAAACAATTCATAAAGTAAAAGAAATGTAACTAAGATATTGCCAGTTACCTAGTGAATTAAAGGCAGTTTATCACAGCAGAAAGGGCCATATTGTTATGTAAATGTTACAACATCGCCATCTAGTGTTTTTCTTAGGAAAGTGCCCAACTTGTGTAATTGCACAGAAAAAGTTCACCCTTAATGTAATGTGTATTCTCCATTTAGCACAGTATATACAGCAGTTGTGGCCCAAGTGTGATTCTACTTTTTATTCTCACCTGTCCTGGTACTGAAATGTTTACCTTAGCAGGTTCCGGTTCCACAGGAGAGGGAATCAGTTTACTTGGTCTGGGAAAGCTTAAATAGAACATAGTTCGTTAGGACCTGAATTCCCCAGAGTGAAGGGCTTACTATTCTTGTAAATTGTTCAGATACCTGTTGGGTACATCTCTGGGTTTGGGCGTCCTTGGTAGAGGGACCTTGATGGTGGATGAGCCAGGAGCCTTGAAAGCATTGCCCTCTTGTGGACATTATGGGTAATGTGAAATAGAAACGTGGTAGGAGACTTGATTGCAACATTTTTCGGAAATTGTGCATCCATCCCAAACATGACATAATTAACAGCACATACTTGGTCTTAAGAAGTCTTTCTGGGATGTGGGAGGTTGTTCAGGTTTCTTGCTTCTGTCAATATGTGGAATGGGTTGGCTGACTGTTGTTGGGAATGGGAAATGATGTTTAACATAGGCTTAGATCAGAAGTGTCTGACACATTTAAAGAAATCAAAAAATCTGATAAATCAATAAGCTAGTTGTCTGTGGAGTAATCAAATCTACTGTTACCTGACATTTTTAAAGGTCTCTGATGTTTCATTCTTGAGGGAGCAGGAAATTGAGGTTTTGACATTTTTTCAGCCAGGGTGGGGTTTCCTCACATGCAAAAATCAGGAATAGATTAGGAGACATGAACACCAATTCTACTCTCTTATTGCATTTCCTCCTGCACAGCATTGATGCAATGATCGCTTTCTGTTACCTCTGGATTGACAGTCCTGAATTTTAGCTTCTCTCAGGCGTCGAGGTGGCTTCGGTGTGTCTGCAGAAGCAGGCGGCTCGAAGTTAACTTCAAAGCTCTTGTCGCTGTCCTCAGCAGTTTGTGACTCAGTTAAAGCACAGATGTAGCCATCTTCTCCTTCCTCCTTGTCCGCACTCTCATAGTCACCATCACTTTCATCGTCCTGACCACAGCACATACAGATCACATAACATGGTTGCTGTATGCTGCATATTAAGCAACAAGGCTAATTAGTTTGTACTTATAAAAGTGTTTAATGTTAAAACTTGTAACTTTGTACTTACAAACTCATCAGAGTCCCAAAGGTCTTTGTCCTGTACAAATACTATTACAAATTACACCATAAAAATAATAATGTCATGTCCCATATGTCATTGCTTTATATGAGTGGCATAGGTAAATTTAACTGGCTTTTACCTTGTTTTGGATATGCGGGTGCCTTTAATCTGCTCAAAAAAAAAAGAAAAAAAGGAAGTTTGTTAGCTACACATTCACTAGAGGTGTAAAATAAACCCTGTTTTCTTACTTAGGAACAAAGGCTCCCTTCTGCTCCTGCTTGTTGATTTCTCTCTGGATCTTTGTAATGAATCTATAAAAAACAAGTTGTGAGAATATATTTAGTATTACATTTATTCTGTGCATTGCTACTTTTAATTGTGGCCTAAACTAACTTCTTCAGCCTATAGTAGATTAAATGTGTCAGAGGATGCATCTGTTGCCATTCACGGCCACAGTCAGCTTATATACTTTAACAGACATTATCTGATGAACTATTTTGATATTTTAGCTGAAGAATTGTTTGGTGGCAAAAACATATATATATATATATATATATATGTATATATATATACATATATATATTTAGTCAAACTCACGATAGATAAAGGCTGGGGAACACTTGAAGGTCACGTGGAGTCATTTGCTGGATGACATGGATTTGAGAAATATGAAAAATAGGTTACTTGAAATGTTTTAATATAATATAATGTTTTAATATAATAGTAAATAAGATATGCAAAGACCTGCTGCGGATTCAGCAGACTCACCATAAACTGTGCTCCAGTTATGTTGCCCTTCATCACTACTTTGTCACAGCCTGTTAACTGAAGCTGTGGAGAACATAAGATATCACACACTTTTAAACGTTTATAACTTTGGCATATCACAGGTTAAATAAGGAAAGAAAAGGAAAAAATAAAACAACATTACTATCTCAAGCAACAGAACATATAGATAGATAGATATTTACTACTCACCTGCCTCATGTAGTCAGATAGACTTTGTGGATTCCACCCCATCACCTCCTTTTTAGAGGGAACATTATTCAAACTCATGCTTTCTGAATAAAAAGGTTTACCCGATAGCAGGTCCTCCTGGCTTTTCTGTGGACTTAAAACGCTGCTGCTCTTGAAGTTTGCATAAACAAAATGAGAGTTGAGAATGAGTTTTGTACACTTCAGCACCCTTGTGGTGTGTCACGGCCTTTTTTCATAAAGGATATGAAATGTTTAATGTTAAAAGGTGCACACTGCTGAGTGTCTTAACTCTAAACATAGAGCCTGCTGATTTCCTTTTGCATAGTTACATATGCTACCACAGTCATGATGCTGTTGGTGGTTGTGGTTGTCTGTTCTAACTTGTGTGTCTAATTCGTGTCACATTGTGATCTCATGCATGCCTTTTATTGTAATTCATAGCGTGGAGCTGTTGAAGGCTGTGTCAGATCTTGCATCCCAGCCACAGGCCTCTTGGTATCTCACACCCAGGTGAGAGAGGAGGGCAGTGGGGAAGAAGGAATGATCAATCACGCTCAGATCCCCCAAGACCCCCAGGCATGTCTGGGTGATCACATGAGTCCTCCTGGGGGGTCCTGGTGGGAGATGACCCCCCTCTGCCTGTTTTCTTCCTCTGTCCAGATTGGAAAACATGATACTGCCACTGGGGATGAGAAATTAAATGCAGTATAGTCAGTATAAAGCAATGTATCACTTATCAGCCATGTATTAAGTCTTGGTAAGCTGAGTTCAGAAAACAAAGCATTTTCAAAAACGTTTTAAAAAATGCTAATTTCACAAAACCTGTGCACAAATAAATGCATGAACAAACACAGGGACATGAAAGATTGTATTTTCATTTAAAATTACACTTTTTAGGGAGGAAGTTTTACTATCAGACAATAATGGATGGCTGTGCTGTCACCTCACATACAGAGCATAGCAAAACATCATATGGGACCAATATGGAACCAATAATGTTCCCAGTGGAGAGCAGAGATAAGGAGCGGGTTGGTGAGGGCCTCCAGTGGGGTGAAACCTTCATTAACACACAGCAGGACAGCGTGGGAAATCAAGGACATCCCCAGAATCAAATAGACAAATGGGAGGGAGTGTTTTAGTGTGTGAGAGAGTGTAGTTTCTCAACTTCTCTATTCTTTCTAATAAGTCGTTTCCTGCGCCAGGTCCATATATAGTCCTGAAAATGAACACTTACACATATAGTATTGGTTTTGTGTATTGAGTTGCGTGCCTGTTAGTGCGTACTAATGTGCTTTTGACCTTTTATGTAAGCACTGCCCATGAGCTGATTTATCACATTTGAATCACTTAGCAACGCTGGCTTAAACTGTAAAAGGAACACTACAGTGACTATGGTGTTAAGCATAGTGAAAACGGTTGATCTACTGTATAATGGAGTTCATAATTCACACTGTAGTTTCTTATTAATACATAGTAACTTGTCTGTAAACATAGTAAAACAGTCCCTTTTCTGTTAGACCCCCTCTCTCTCCCCCAGGCATGGACCCCCTGATGACGGTAATATCCATGCCATCACTCATTTAGCTGAGACAGTGGCAGATTTATGACACGTCCAGCTGAGAGGAAGATTTTTGTAGATACAGGGGGTAAGAGGAAAGAAGGAGGCAAATGAATAGCTCTTTTTGACACAGATAGCCCAGTGGGTGGAGATAAGGCTCCTCTTAGACCTAATTACTGTCAAATTATAGGATTAGAAATTAACTTGCATTCACAGTGGAATGTGAATGTCACGCTTATGTACAACTGTCTCCTCACTGGATTTACAGTAATAGCTGGAGCCCAGTGTGACCTAGTCTGCTGACAGATGTAAACTCAAAATTTCTGTTACAGTTTGTCAAGGCGTTTCCTCCTTACTCTTTGATGTGTTTTGGTCACATTTGCATTGTCTGTGGGTTGTGACAAAGACCAGAATAGGCTAGTGGTGTCCCGGATTATCAGGCCAAATACCTTCTAACCTTTAGTGGTAGAAGTACTTGCTAAATTTGTCTTTCAAAGCCTAGCTTCCCCTTTCAATGAAATCAATACACGTTGACATCAAAGTGATGGTGGATCAACGCTGGATCAACACCTTGGTTAGGTGTGAACAGCACCGTGTTATCCATGTAATCCTCTGTTAAGTGTATTCACTCCATTCATATTCTAATAGACGCCATCTGGTGTCCTGTCATACAATCCAGCGACCCCAGGTTTTTAAGTAAAATAATCAAATGTGTTATTTGATTACTGGTTGAAATAAAAAATAAAAAATAGATTTCTTTATTTTAAGCTTTTATTTAAACAAAGCACAATATTCATAAATAGACACGCGGGCATTTATACAAAAACATGGCGGGGGGATGAAAGTGCAAACATTAGATAACATCTTCATATAGGCCTTTAACTCTGATCTAAACAGACGCCTAAAAATGGAGTTTGTTCATTTGGGACCACGATATTTTCGTCTATACATGTGTCCATCAGCACCTTCCCTCGTCGCACACACATGTTTGACTATAACCTGAGAGCAGTCGTCACAGTTCACCTTGCAGCACCAGTGGAATTTGCAGTTGCAGCTGCTCACTACCTCCGTGCGTCTCTCTTCCACCCTCAGGCCGCATTCGTGACACAGCCTGCGGCAGCTTCTTTTCTCCCACTGGGTTAAACCGTCCCCGTGTTGCACACACTCACGGCCCTCGGTGCCGTACAGCCCTAGGCTGGTGTTCGTCCTGCAGTAGTCCGGGGAATCCTCCAGGTAGAGTAGCTCTGTCTGGGCGATGCTGCCGAAGGCGTCCGTGATGGCACCGCGGTTGTCCGCGCTGTTGCCAGCTCGCATGCGCTTTTTGTCGATGTCCAGTTTTTGGGCCTGGCTGTGCTTGATCTTCAAGTAGTTACCAATTTCTCTGAAATCCGACAACTGCGTCCAGCAGGTTTGGACGCTGCAGCTCTCAGACATGCCGTGACATCTGCATATGCGCTTCATCGTTGCCTTCACGGCCTGTTGGAAAATAGAGAAAGCTAATTAGGCTGCTCTCCACGACTTAAAACAGTGTAACGCCAGATAAATGTTTGTGGTGTGAAAATAACTTACCAGGCGCCCTGCCTCATTGTTGTGCAGGTTGACAGCAGCCCTGGAATCCTGACCTGTCTCCTGAGCATCCACATACTGTTTGGAAATCCTCTCCCCGAAATCTATGTTATCGCTGCAGCCACCCCACAACCAGCCACGACCACCTGCATACAAGATGTCACTTAAGATCGGATCACCTACTTTAAATGTCATATTTTAAATGCTTAGCTTGAATATTACCATTCATTACCATTTCAGGCCATTGCAGCTTGTTATAAATGCTATAATATTCCAAGTAGGCCTAATTTACAGTAGGTGCGAGCCTCACCAATTTTCCCGTTCTTTGAGACGTCACAGCCGCAGTTGTCCAGCTCCCCCAGACTACAGTTCCTGGTTAGGGTGTACATGACCCCTGCTGCACTGATGGCGTGGACGAAAGAAGTCTCTTTGGTAGCTTTAAATGAGAGGAGACACGGGCTATAAAATGTGCGTGGACAAAGACTCTTCTGGAGAGAAGACTTAAATTAAATGTATAAGGCAATGCTGCTTAAAATGAAATTGATCAGAGCCAGTGATCACTTCTATTTGATATAATAATAATATTATAACATACCGTCTACTATAGCCTACAGATATAGTGGCTATTTTTTGTATTTGTGTTTGTTGTGTGTCTTTTTTCCTAAACAGAGAGCACCCGTTATAAGGCAATGCAATTTCCCTCTAGGATTAATAAATTATTTCTGCATCTTGAATATTAAACCTATACGCCCTAATGATTGTAATTATAGCTTTGCAATAAATTAATTGCAATAAATAAATTGTTACAATAAATTTCAGGTGAATTCTATCCTGAGATCCTGCGCAAATAACAGGAAAAAGGAATTGTAATTATATACAATGATGACTTACCGCGCCTGAGTCCTCTAAGCTGGGTTGCGCTGTCTGGACAGTTCCATCTGTCCCACGCGAACTGGTGTTTGCACTCCTCTATCCCACTCTGTGTACCCACCTGCACGCTTCTTGCGTAGGTGAGATAGGCCTGTAGGGGAGGCAGTAACAATCATTTTTTATGAATCGAGTCCCATTGTGAATCATTATTCTTAACCTCTCAGAGTCAACTAGAAGTCAAGTAAATTGTCTGTTTACCTTGGATCCCGTCATAAGAAAGTTACTTGCCACCCTGAGAAGAAAATAGAGGGAAATACAGAAAAAGGAATTAGATCTATTATTGCGTCTCCACATATACAAAATATACGACCAAACAATGCAGTCTCTTACCAAGCATGTGTCGGGCAAAATTTATATAAAAAAGGCAGGAACCAAAATAATGAATGCACCATTTTCATCTACAATGTTAGCTCTCAAAGAAGAGATCTGTTTTGACCTGGTTGTGCTTTAACTTTCTCTTATATGAGTGAGGAACAAATGGAACTCTTGTTCTTTGTCCCTCGGGTCCGCGAAAGCTGATTGGGTGATGGTTTCAGGAAACGCCTATATGCGCACTTCAAAGGAGGCATTAGGCGGCAGTTTGATTTCTACTAAAGCTGTGTGACAGTAGGCCACCAATATACAAATAACCGAGTCAGGACTCACATCTAGTATATAAATATTTATTAAGTAAAAGTATAATAAAAAATACATCCTCAAAAACCTAATTTGGTTTATGTACAGAATCAAGTCAATAAAGATAAAGTGCATCAAAAAGGCTTCATGTGATGTGGTAGTTCAAAATGAAAATAACATTGTTATTGTCTGTAGAGTAATACCATAACAGTCAGTGATATAAATCAGTGCCGGTGCGCACGGTGTCTGTGCTTTGTTTTGTTTTGTGGTTTCCTCCCAGTTTCTTGACGCGCACAGTAATATTTCGTAACAACTTGTGTGCATTTGTCACACTTCACTGTGCAGCACCAGTGAAATTTGCAGTGGCAGCTGCTGACGACCTCGACGCGCTTCTCGATCACTCTGAGGCCGCAGTCATAGCACAGTCTGCGGCAGCTCTTTCTCTCCCATTGGGACAGGTTATTTTCATTCTTCACACACTCCCGGCCCTCGGTGCCATGGACTCCCAGGCTCTTGTTCTTGATACAGTAATCAGGAGAATCTTCCAGGTAAATGAGCTCCGTTGGAGGGATGCTCCTTAAAGCGTGCGCAATGGCTCCTCTGTTGTCCGCGCTATTGCCAGCCTTCGCAGGTTTCTTGTCCATCTCCAGCTTCTTGGCTTGTTCGTGCTTTTTCTTCAGGTAGTTGCCCACCTCCCTGAAGTCGGCCAGCTGCATCCAGCAGGTCTGGATGCTGCAGCTCCCAGACACTCCGTGACACTTACAGGCTTTCCTCATGGTGGCTTTAATTGCCTGAGGGAGAGAGAGAGAGAGAGAATGTTAATTGGAAATGCAACAATCAAGCCTGTACAACTGTGTCTTTCTTCAGGACCCAAAATAACAATAAAAAAATAACAGGATAATTTGTAATGCGCAAAAATGGAAACTAGGAATAGTTTAAATTGGGCCCTTGTTCGTTTATTAATCAATGTTTGAACTTGATAACATAGTCTTAAGAAGTGATAATAAATTTGACGGGATTAAGTAACAATAAAATCAGATTTTACCAGTCTACCAGCCTCGTTGTTATGCAGGTTGACTGCTGCGCGTGAGTCGTGCCCATCTTCCAACGCGTCCACAAACTGTTTAGAGATCTTCTCTCCAAACGCCACATTATCACTGCAGCCTCCCCATATCCACCCTCTGCCACCTGAGGATTCAAAAAAAGAGAAGAAAAAAAAGACACGCACGTTAACTTACTGCAAGAGCAAACGTGTATTTCAAATTGTTGAAATTAGAAGTGGATGGAATCTCATAGGTCATGTATGTACCTGTCTGTCCAATTCTGGAGTCATCGCAGCCACAGTTGTCAAACTCTCCCATACTACAGTTTTTGGTGAGCGTGTACATCACTCCCGCCGAACTGATGGCATGGACAAAAGACGTCTCCCGTGTGGCTACAATAAGGGACAAGGAAAGGAAAACACGATTTTAGACATGGGACGAAAGTTGGCACCGCACATACATTGTTTCTGCGTTCATGTACAGTGCGTAAAAGGCGCGTAACCGCGCGTAAAGTCATTTATACTGTAGAGTCTGTGTGTTTTCAGAATGAAAACGACGCTCATATTTGTGATCCTTCCCATAAGCAAGTCAGAGCGCACGATACGCTGTAGAACCTTCTCTGCACTGGAGGAGTAACTTCTGCAAAGTTGACAGTTGCTGGAACTGAACAAGACAACTGCTATAGCTGCCACGCATACTACACAAATATGTAGGTACACATTTCTTACCACTTCGAAGGCCGTTGTGTGTGGATAGCTGGAGTGTGCTCTCAGGGCAATTCCACTTCTCCAACATGAACTGCTGTTTACATTCGTGAATTCCGTTCTTTGCGCCCACTTGCACACTGCTGGCAAAGGTCAGAAAAGCCTTGGGAGAGAAAACAAAGAGGAGTGTTATTAGTTTTTGCATTTGACTTATGAGATGCTTTTGTCAATTAATAAAAAACAAATATATCGGATTTGGATGTCCCTGTAGAGGCTGGTGCGCAGATGCATAAAGACAACTATGTATTTACCTTAGGTCCAGTCATGAGGAAATTATTCACGGTCCTGAGGAAAGAAAACAACGACAACGACAGCCACGTTAATCTCATGCCAATGTACTGAAAGCATTAACATTATACAGTTATAAAATTATTTACACTGTTTTTAAATTATTTCCACCAAGGTAAGAGGCATACCAAGAGAATGCAAACGGGAAATGACAGCACATGGACAGAACCACGGCTGTAAGTAGATTCAGTGGTCCCATTGCAGCTGTTTTCCAAGCGGAGGCCTGTTTGTTCGTATCCCAGATGTGAGTCCCAAGAAAGAGGCAGAGAACTGAAGTTGTAACCAGACTGCACGCTGATGATATTTATATGGTCTTGCCGCTTTGATTGACAAATTTGTCAATTCGCTGTGAAAATGCGTCATCGACGACATTGATTGCCGCGTCCTACAGACAAATAGGAGCCGTCGGTGCATAAGTGCACTTCAAAGAAGTGAGGCAGACAGTTGAACAGCCCGTCATTCATTCACCTGTCATTCCCAGACGTTAATCGTTATACGCATTTTCCCACGGATTGAAACATATCCAGAAAATGAAATAACTGTATATTAACCATACAATCGTTTAATTTCAGGTTTGTTAAGCTGTGCGTAAAATGGTTTATTAAATGATGGCAGGAGACAAATAGAGGAACATCATTAAATTGTCCCCAGTAAAGTTACTGTAGTTACTACTCAGTGAGTACTACAGAGTATTACACAGAATATTATTGATACATGTTCTACTAGATTGTTGGATTTGAACAGGAGACCACAACAGGCAAACACAGCACAACCTGCTTTTTCCCAAATGTGAGATTACTGCGATGCATTAAGGTAATACAACACTGAATACCACCATGAGGCCTTGCGTGTAATTGGAAACATTTGGGAAATGGCACCAGTGTCCCAGGGGGGGAACGACAGTGACTACAAAGCCATAAAGTCTTTCAGGAGCGGACGGTATACAGTCATGTAAATACCGCCTCACACATGGGCGACATTGGCATCGTCGTGGTAATAGGATAATAGATGTTTCCCTGGGAAACAACTTGGTGTGAAAACAGTCTGGAATTTACAAGAGTATAAACACATAAGAGTTTTAAGGTTAAAGCATTAAATTGTAAGTAAGCACTTACAATTAAACACTTTTTTTTTCTTACTGATTATCCTGCTTGATTTAGGATTCACAATCACTGCACTCATTAACAGCCACCACGCCAGTTTCTATCATTTCATACTAATAATGCGAGTTGATGGGAGAGAGGTCAATGATTAACATTACAGTTTTTTTTAAGTGAAATCACTTACACTTGTCAAATCCCCTTTAAGCCACTCAAAAACTCTTAAAACAACAATTCACTCAGCGCGGCGCACAATGGGCGGACGGTTGGGCGAGGTCCTCTGAACAATAGAGGCGAGGTGTAGATGAGGATAATCCTTACTAATTAGACATCACCCACGTTCATTCTGCATATACGACTGAAACCTATAGAGCCCTTCAACACCTTGCTGGGAAATAATTCAGAGCGATTAAAAATCAATCCGGGACTCTTCATAACTTGTCGTTGACTGAAAGCTCATTTTAATGTGTTAATAACCAGCAAACAATAGTGGTTTAATCTAACTGGACGTGATTTACCCTGGTGCTAGATGTCCCATAAACATCGAAACTTTCAGGGTTAAATCCCGTGAACTGTTAAAGTGGAAGTTTGAAGATATGGATTTATTTTTAACTTCTAGAGGACAAAGGATATATTTATAAACTATATAAACATCTATGTTCTTATCGTAATTGACAGTAAAGACTGAACAAAATTCATATTCATATCATTATGAGTTCATTCTTCATGCAACTTTGGATACTATTTATTTCAGCTCAACTTTAAAACGTACAGAGCAATTGTCACGATCAGGAATTTTGTGAATTACACTAAGCGTAGAATAACATGAGGTTTAAATGTGCGTTAATTAAATATTTCTTTCAGGCATTTCAGACAAATTAGGGCATTCTGGCTGCCCAGAAAAGTCAAGTTCATAATGAAATAGTCTTAGCAACAATGCAAAAAAGTTAAACAATTAAATAAAATATTGGAATTGTTATTGTTATTTCATACTGCTATTCATTTTAAATTGTTATTGTGGTAGCATAAAGCATTTCTAAATTAAAAGATTTAAAGGTTTTATTTTTTCATGGTACTTTTTTATAACAGCACCATCTTTTTTATGGCACTAGAATTGTGTTCTCCTGGGGGAAATAATAACACTGCTTTTGCTGCTAATATTTACATAAAGAAGCCCAATAACTCTTCAGTAATAACTATTTTCATTATTGATTCATCTGCATGTGTCACTGAAATTTAAAATATTCTATTTACACACTTATGGCTACAATAGAAGAAGAAAATGAACAGATATTCGTGTATGAGAAACTGGAACAATTGAGCACAGGGGATTCCTTCTGCTGCTGCTGCTAATAACTCCCTAAACAATAAGCAGAATTGTTGCCAGTTCATTTTCTAACCATTAACTGACAGATTGAAGTATTTTAGTTGCCAAGTAAAAGCTCAAAATGCTAGAATGCTATGTCCCTTATTAAGCCAGTTAGTGATTTCAAATGAGTGGAGTTTGAATATTATATTAATTTACTGTACTTTACAGTTAGGTTTAGTTAATTTATTAATTTAATTTTCTGTAAATATATTACAGCATATGGAACGTGTGTTGCCAAACTTTCTTTATCTTAAATGATTCTTTCTGTAAAATAAACTAAATGGCCAATTTAAATCTAACATGATTTAAATTGCTCTAATGCCATTAGCATTAAGATTATGGCTTTCAGTATGCATGATGTGCGATTAGCATAAATGTAAACTGCAGTAACTTATTTACTGTACAGGCCATTTTGTAGAAACTGTGCATGGTTGGTTCATGCCTCATGAATATATGTATATCAGTGAATTTGCATATTGACATAAAGGAGACAGCAAATGCACAGGACTGACTGGTTCCACGTCTTCATATTTATTTCATAAAGAAAAGTAAAAAGTTTATTAAGAAAACATCCCACATGATTAGACTCCTATAGCTCCCATGTCTGTAGACAACCCCCACCTCCCTGTAGCCTGGATGCCTGCCTCTCTCTCTCTGCTACATCACTACACCACTACCCAGTTTGGCAATAATGGAGACATGCTAGCTACAGGCTAACAGTGCAAGATAGGCACCCAGGCTAAATATTATTTACCCATGTGGTAAGAGAGCCCCCATGTGAGGATGCCGTATAATTGTACAGCACCCCATGGAGCTCAAGAGCACCCTTTTCTGAAGACAAAGTAAGAGATTCAAATACTGTGATAATCAAAGGAAAGTGCTTTTTGCTGTGGCATCTCAGCTTCAGTTTTTTTCACGTGCTCAGAAATCAAGGTGTGGCATCGCCTTTCCTCTCTTGCTCAATGGCTGTAAAAGAAGAGAGAAGAAGAAACTGTCAGTCAGCAGGTTCACGTTTAGTGAATATTTGAGGGGATGCTGCTCTTTCATTTGCTATCTGTCAGTGATGGGCTGATGCTGCAGCAATTTGTCTTTGACTGCTCTGCTTGCTGAGCTTGTGGTCTTTTGACAGCACTCAGACAAAAAAAAATCTAAAGATTGTTTAGAAATACACACATGCACATGTGAGACACTCACTCTCTTTGGTGGGCAGAGGGTTTTTTTCTTTTGTCTCTGTCTTCTTCAGCTTTGTCTTGTCGAAACGGGCGATTTCAGTCATGTCAGGCTTGTCAGACATTTTGGCTGTGAAAGACGAGAAAGATACCTGAGCACACAGGTTTGACCTTTCCTGTCCGCCATCGTATTGATAATGCAGCTGCAACTTAACAGTCGTTTAGGTGCATAGACTGTGTTTACTTTATTCAGACGTCTAGTAGCAGCGTTTGAATGGTCATCACTCGAGCTATCAAAAATTTCAATGACCCTGACTGATTTAAAATAATCTTGGTAGACTGTTTCACATAAAGGGAGTGGCTACGACATGTGCTGCTCAGACATGGATGCATGTGTGGGAGGAGGCTGCCTCCCACACATGCATCCATGTGTGGGAGGCAGCCTCTGTCTTGATATTTCCTTCTACAAAATGCCAATGTAGCTAACATGTGCCTATTTTTACCCAGCTGTCTGTTCTTTCCTTTGTCTCTGCTCTCCTCTCCAAAGCTCAGGTCTTTGTTCTCTTCCTCTGCATCTTTTCTCTCTCTACCTCTCTCTCTCTCTCTCTCTCTCCCTGTCTCTGCATCCACCCCTGCAGCCTTGTGGATCTAGGCAATGGTCCACAGGCTCCACTGCAGTCATATTCCTGACCTAGCCTCAGGTCTGACTAATGTGCCTTGCACAGTCTGGACCAGTCTTGCTCATTTGAGCCCACTGCTCTGTAAGAGACTGCTGTGAAAATGTGACAAGCCTGCAGCTAGGCATTTGCAAACCAAGCTACTGTAAAATCATCTTCACTAGTTTGATTATGAATGAAGGCTTATAGAATCTGACTTGACATACAAATGGACATGCCGGGCCAGTGGCCACATTTGTGGCTAGATTTAGTCTATTTTTAGTTTCTTAAAAAGAATCACTGAATTATTTCTCTCTTACTCTGAGCTACAAATACTGCCTATATCCACCTCTGCCAAGCCTCGACATGTCATAATATCAGTCAAATAATCACCCTTTTCAATTAATCAGTAAACCTAATTATCCAAACATCTGTTCTATTGTTTCTTTTTCACGGCCATCATCAGCCAACCTACTTTTTTCACATCATTTCACTGCCAGCGACCAGCTTCTGTTCATCCAGCCACACCCCAGTCCTTTGTCTGACTCCCAGTAAAACGAAATTACAGAAAGACACATGGACTTAGACGAATGAAGAACATACTAAAGGATAGATGAGTCTTTCTTACCGGTGTTCCACACAGCAGTGGGCTAAAATCCACCAGCGGAGAAAGCAGGGAGGGAGAGAGTCACAAAGATGGAGAAGGGATAGCAATACGGAAGCTGAGTGAATCTGCCGGTGTGTGCACGCCTGCCTGCATCCAGGGTGTGGGTATAAGAGGGAAGGAGGGGGGAGAGAGAGAGAGATGGGAGAGAGAGAGAGTGCCTGAGAGCTTGGTCAGCCCCCCTCCGCAGGCATCATTATTAATGTTCTCGAGGGGAATGACTAGAGAAAAGCAACCACTAATAGGAAACAGCTGTGATTTTTTTAGGTAAAATATTATGTGTGTTAGACATCGTTTTTTTCTGAGTAGGTCAGCAACACCAATGTAGTGGAAACACAAGAATGGCACAGACCATTGCAACATATTACATCATTTGTAGCTTAAGCAAGTTTACGTGCCCGCCCTTAAATGGGCCTTCAAACACAGTAATGAAGAAAACAGTAAATGAAAATGCATAGAAGCCCTATTGATACATTTCATATTTATTTGGTAGAGGAAGATATTGCACAGGGAACTCAGGGAGGATTATAATTCATAATCCCTTTTGCAAGTCATAGCATTCTTGAAAACACTATTTATTTCTTTAATGTTTATTTTTATAGGCACATGTGCTGTACTGTATATAGTGTGGACCAATGCCATATTCCACAGCATTTATAGTGTAAGCTGGTTTGCAGTGCCTGTCCTTAGAAGAGCCTTTAAACATATGCACAAAAAAGAAAATACATACACAGCAACACAAAACACTTTGTGGGACAATGATCACTGGACAAAAATCCGTGGTCAGATCCATTCTAATGTAAATATTTGTAATATATGTTGTATTTATAATAGTCTTCTGTGGTTGTTGGCCAACGTATATGTATATTTTTGTCTTCTACACTTTTGTCTTTTATTTTTGCCAGACAAAACAAGACGTTTGAGAAGTTGTGACGATTCTCCTTCATTTTATAAAATAAAACAGTTAACTGACAAAAAAATCATCAGTTAAATTAATCAAAATAACTCGCAGCTCTACACACAATCATATATTGTGAGTCTTGCATGCACTGTCATAAATGATCTTCCAGCCTTTGTTAGCTGGTTATGGTGTGCATCACAATTGTTATTTACAGCACATAGTGCAATGGATTAATTTAACATGACATCCTTCTTTAACGTCCTTTAATTTAGCAACTGATCAAGCACCTCTTGATTACATTAGGCTCTAATAAAGCGGTGATATGTAGAGCTCATGTTCCTTTGCTGACATCATGAAACCTGTTGGTGTTTAATCTTCCCAACCTGCTGATGCCAGCCACTGAGGACATCTATCTTGGAGCAGGCAGCTCATCTCAGAATAGCTTAATGAGTCAACATGACCTCAGAGCTTGAAATGATACAAACCAAGTGAGGTGACATTGGATTCTGGTAATGGTGCACATGGGATTCTGGTAATTACTATGTTACTGTGTGACTTCATATTCCTGGATGACTTTGGCTTTTACTGAATTACATCCACATCATCATTGCTTTTATTAATACTTCTGAGTGCTTTGTAAGAAGGCTGCAGCACTACCTACTGGCTGAAGAGTGGAACTGCTTCATTCAGCAGGAGCCATTGGCCATGTGGGCTTCACAGACAAAGTGAGCAACAACATACTGCCTTGAAACATTTTCACTTGAGACAAGGGCATGTTTAATGCTAAACACAATACCTAATCAAATAACCTATGTGATGACCTTAGCAAGCTAATTATAATTCACCACGTTTTAAATCAGTTACTGACAGCCTTTCAGATGCGTCTTTCCATTGAGTTCTTTGTTTATTTGTGATATTATGAAAGGGAAAAGATCGTTCCTAAATTTGCCTGAGCCCTCCTGTTAACCTTTATGCTTGAAATGTTAACACATTTGAAGCTTGGAGACAAGAGATGCACATTGACAAAGGTCAGACATAGCAGCCAAATGACCTGTCAGAAAAATCTAACAAGCCGTTGCATCTTGGTGGATGATAACGGACCAGTAAACTTTTCCTGGGATCGAGTCTGTCTCTGTGTACATAAATGATGGCGTGAATGATGAACACATTGTGAAGCCATGTCCGACAGCAGCCAGAAGATGGCAGCACTATGCAGGTAAAGAGACAATCCTGGAGGAGTTCCCACATACTGTATGCACTTGTTGGCTGTTTATCCTTCACCCTGTGATCCAATTCATTCCAAACCAAATCAGTTTTGTTTAGGTCAGGTGATTTTGATGACTAGGCCATCTCAGCAGCAGCACTCATCACTTTCTTTGCTAGTTAGTGAAGGTATGTTTTAGAAAAATAAAAAAAATGATGGTCCCATTAAGCACAAGCCAGATGGGATCACACGTTCCTACAGAATGTTGTGGTAGACTGAATACATCAGCAACAGTATCACCAGTAAAGCTCCAGTATACCATCATACCTCCCTGTGGGAACCAGACATGTAAAGGCCATCTGTTCACCTTCTGTGGGTTTCACAAAGACATTGTGGGTAGAACCTAAAACCTCAGTGTTGGACTCTAATGTCAGTCACTCGTCGTGCTTCTCCCTCACTAGGAGATGTCACCTTCTTTGCAGCAGTTCGGCCATGAAGGCTAAACCTCTGAACAGTTGATGTTTAACTATGTCTGCTACTTAAAATCTAGGGAGCACTGATGCAGGCTCTAATCTGAGGGTCTGTTTACTGAGAATTTCTAAAGCTGGTAACTCTAACGAATCTTAGAGGAAATTTTTGTAAATCTTGTTTTCCTTGGGCATTTCTTGTCCAGTGAATTTGATGGGTTTTGTGAAGGAAGAAAACAAGAATCGACCTGGATTCACTGACTTCCATGTCTTTATGTAATGATGAACTGTTGTTTGTGTCTACTTAGTCAAGGAGTTCTTGCCATAATATAGATTACTACAGTATGACTGTTTTTATTTCCTTTTCTTACCACTATTCTATATTTCTATATGTTATCATTATATGGTGTGTCCAAATTTTTGGACTAGTGCTTTATTTAAAAAAGCTTTTTCAGTGCATAGTAAATAGTGTTTAACATTGTGCTAAATCCTGTGTATTTACAGCAATATTTTGTATATTAATTAATATGCATTGTCCCATTCAAAAAAATTAAAGTTAAAAATGGAAAAAGTCATTTTCAGATATTTTGTAAACACTGGATGGCAGCATAAGACTGTTTCAGGCTGGGAGCTGCATTGACGTGAATGTTGTATGAGAGAGAACCAAGGTGCAACTCATTCCCCACCACTAACCAGCATAACAGCTTGTAACAGCTTGAATCCTAATGTCTCTAATGTGATTTAAAAAAAACAACTCTTCACACTTTTCCAAAGACTGTTTCTTTCATGCTTGTGTGTTAATAGCAAGCAGGATTTCAAGCAAGTTAGCTCAGTGGTTTCATACAGTATGAGACAACAGGAGGTGACTCAAACAAGTGGAAAATGAGGTTTCTGATATCAATTTAGCAGTGCAGCTTGAGGAAAACATGTCCATCAACATAGTCTATGATTTGTGGGAATATTTTGCTTTACAGTAGACTTTTCAGTGTTGAAGCTTATTATTTTTCAGACAGATGATAAAAGTAATTTTGCTAAAGTAATCTAGTTTTGCATATACCTGTCACCGCTTGGATTTTAATATTGTACTTAAATTAGTAATTTCTGTAGACAAATTATTAGTATTAGTACGATTTTTTTAGTTTTTCTTCCATGATGCCTCCCAGGGTAGATGCTCACCTGGCTCCATCTGAAACTACATCTTGTTGCTGTTACGTCTCACCGGCAGATCGCAGGTGGTGAGAGTTGGCGACTGCACTTCCAGCAGCATCACTGTCAACACAGGAGCTCCACAAGGGTGCGTACTCAG
>JAUMHL010000002.1:6993322-7004773 GCA_032362345.1 Sandelia bainsii | reverse complement strand
TTTAGAATAGGGACGGCTCAGGATACATTTCACTGCGTGTTGTACACTGTATAACTATGTATGTGACAAATAAAGAAATAAAGAATCTTGTCTCAGTTTCTGAAATATAATGTGTTAATGTGTGATCTTTAGATGTGCTCATGGGATAATTTTGTGCCCTTTGGACAGAGTCAGGGTGACTGTTAGTCTGTGTTTCCAATCTTTATGCTACGTTAACCACATAATGACTGCAGCTTCATACCATGCAGACATGGGAGTGGTATCAGTCTTCTCATCTCACTCTGGGCAAGAAAGCAAATAAGGCCAAAATGTCAAAACCTTTCCCCCTCACCATGTTCTAGTGGCAGCTCTAACATGGATACAGAGAAGAGGATGTACTGTTAACAGCCATAGAAACAGACACTTGCATGCACACTTTCGCACAGGTTAAGTTATTTTTCATCATCCCAGTTGATGGAAGATGGGTTTAAGTGTTGGCACTGGAGTAGGCAATTTGCACCTTGGAACAAAAGAGAAGAGACATTGTTATTCAACAAGCAGAGCTCTGGCTCAAGTGTAATTACCGACCACATTCATACAAATTAAATCCTGCTTGCCACTTTTATGACACTTAAACCAACAGAATAGGGGGAGAAACTCACTCAGATCTACTCTAACTCAGATATGCAGAAGCCTCATAAAAATTAGCTTCTTACTTTGTCAGTCATTGTAACAGTGCTGAGTTATTTATGAAGCAAATTTCATTATTCCACATTCACAGATGAGTAAGGTGTTAAACTAAATGGAGCTATGTTGTGCAGGCAAACCAGAACAGAATTGTGGACGTGTAGGACGGGTCACGACAGTGCAGGATTGGTAAGACCAGATAAGTACGCTGCCTCAGTTCATGATCTCCACAATTAATGATGCAGCGTTTGATTGGTACCTTGTGTTCCATCACCCAGTCAGCGAGCTGAGAGTATCTCAGTGTTTAGAAGTTATCTCTCCTAGCCAGCTGGAGTACAGTAACAGAGGTGAAAAGAGGAGGAAAACAGTAGATAGGAAAGAGAGGCGAGATGAGGAATGAGGATCCAAGAGAGAGAAAGGGGTAGATAGAAGATTAGAGTGGCTGCCAAGGTATATACACAAAACATGTTTGTAATGCACATTATCAGGTATCAGTGAGTAATGGCAATCTTTGAATTTGATGCCTACAATACTTTGTGTGTGCTTGATCTTGTTAGTGGTATGTGTGTATCTATAACATCAGTCTTTCTGAATATCCTTACTTTTAAGGTGATCTTAAACTTTGTTCACAAAGCTTGACACATCAAAGTAAATATCCTCCATACATCTTCTGTCTCCCAACATCCTGCTCTACTTTTTCTCAGGGATAAATTAAATACATTTAGCATGCACGCAACAGAGCGCCTGAATGGATTAAGCAAATGATCAATCCTTTAAATCCATGCGTCTGTAAATTAAATGAACAATAAATGCAGTCATTTGTTAAAACTCATTGCAGGATGGAGATTCAAACAGGAATGTATTGCCTTAAGGAATAAAACACTGAGTGTGTTAAAAGAAAGATTATTAATAGAATGAAAAGAAAACAATTGCTATCCTTAGTAAGACTGGTATTAAAGGCACATAACACACTAAATTCAAACAATAGTAATAATGCTTACAGACACAGATTGGAAAATCCAGCTGTGTATTGTATTCATCACAACTAAGGAAATGGGGAAAAATGATTATATGGCATTTTTGACTAACAAAATACTTGACTACTGTTATGTTAATCAACTTCTTGATTAATCTGACTTTTCAGGTTTATTTTCTAATCTGAATTTGAGGCATTTTATCTCTCAGTTTCCATCTGACCTGTACACTGACTATTTGGACTATTATTTATTGTTGTCCGTGAACCTGGGGGTCCGTGGTTCTACCACAGACAGATAACCTGCATGTTTGTGTTGAATCTGTCTTTGATTTGTGCAGTTATCCAGATCATCTTTTGTTCACTGAGTGTTTTTGTTCATTTTGAGTCCAGCTGTAGAAGCGGCATATGTGGAAAATTAGCATTATGAATATGGTGTATTAGCCTATCTTGGTTAATGGTTTCTATGTGTATATAATTCGTTTTTCCCATATGGTGTGGTTATGTGTTGGCAGAGAAGAAGTCGATAGTATATCCAGGCCTGACTAATAGATAGTAAATACAAAATTCAAAGAATGTGCAAAGGAACAGAAGAGGGAGTTGAAGTTACACCAATTCAACACCAGCTACTAGCACAAAAACACAAAGAACAATAAGACATACAATATCCGAACTGAATAGTAATAAATCAGTTGATGGAGAAAGTAAAAGAGTAAAAGAAGCCAGTCGCCAAGCAGCCCATGGTCAGGCTGGGGTACTGACTGCTGCCCCTCCAGCTGTCAACTAACTAACCCACTTAAGGACTCCTTTTTTTAAAAATATCTAATTTGTTTCCCTGTTTCAGTTACTAGGTTCAGGGTTGGGTAAAGTCTCTAAATAAATATGCCTTACAATATGATCCGATTTTCACACAAATCCTACAACATGATAAAAGCAGTACAGTTAAACAAATAACACCAAAAAATGTATTACGGGTTTATACATTTACTAAAGGAAATGGGGATAGTCCTCTTATCAATTCCTTTGAATGGAAAATTAGAGTCAGGTGTTTCAGTCAGTGGGATGGCAATCAGATGTGACACTGGCAATCCCTGCCTTATGAAGAGAAATCTGTGTTTTCAGTATCAAAATATATTCTTGACAACACAAATTTGTAGAAGTGTGTCAAGGCTCGAACAAAGGAGATTTCTGAAGACCATAGAAGAAGAGTTATTGATGCTCACCAGGTTTGGAAGAGTTACAAAATGATTTTTTAAAGAGCTCGTAAAAGCTCCACCAATTAACCGTCAGGCAGATTGTATACAAATGGAGAACATTCAACACTGTTGTTACTCTCCTCAGGAGTGGTTGGCCAACAAAGATCACACATAGAAAGCTAAAGGGCTCTCTCGCAGTGGCAAATCTCAGTGTTCATGAGTCCAACATCAGGGTGAACACTGAACAACAATGGTGTGCATGCTTGAAAGCAGGAAGACCCATGCTTTGGTCCTACCAAAGAATGACTGAAGCAGAAGAAATTTATTGAATTTGAATAGCCGAGTAGAAGTCCTGATATTAAATGCTATCAAAGGACCTGAAGCAGGCAGTTCGGAAGCCAACCAACATCCCTTGAGTTGACGCTGTTCTGTAAGGAGGAGTGAGCTAAAATCACTCCAAGCTGATGTGCAGGGCTGATAAACAGTTATCAGAAACACTTAGTAGTTATTGCTGCCAAAGGGGGCCTTAGCAGTTACTGAAGACACAGGTTCACATACTTTTGTCATCCAGATATTTAAAATTCATTTTCCACATTAAGTAAATAAATAACAGTAATTTTTGTGTCATTTGTTTAATTGGGTTCAATTAAACAAATGACACTTTCAGACACTACTTTTTTCATGCATAATAAATAAGATTTGTGTTTTGTTTCTAGTATGCTGCAACAGATTTGTGACTTTGGGAATAGTGGGAAAGTGTTGCAGGCTTAAACCAGCCGAGTGCAAATAACTCAAAATTATTTTTTTAATTTTTAATTTTTTCAATCATTTGGGATCTTACAATGTATATTGTGAACCCTTCACCAGATGAAAATTTTATATTTTATATTTATTTTACTGACATACCTCTGCTGTTTGAATGAATGTGAGTCCTTGAATAATGTTTCTCTGCATTATCCTACCAGTGCTGAGCTGCAGTTCATGCTTAATCTGACTGTTTTTGGGGCCAAATTTAGCAGCCACTGGGAAAGTTTATGCATAAGTAAATCACCAGTTAGCTTTATTATGTAGGCAAACAACATTTGACACATTTAATATCACTGTTGTCTTTAAGTGCTACTTCTCAAGTGTCTGAGGACAAGTGTGAGTCAAGTATCACTGTCCAGATAAAAATGTTTATTGTAGATTATCTGTGCTTTGAAATCAGTTGGAAAGCTGAAGGTTATTTGAAATGATTTACAATCCCCTGTAAGAGTTAGGCCCGAAAATTACATTAAGACATGCTGCTGAGTAAAATGTACATTATAGCAAAGTACAGCAAAGCAATATTCAATTGCAAATATAGGCTATTTGTGGGGTAGTTCTTATTAGCATCCGTTCATCATTAATTTATAAAGTATCCTTATCTCTTTATTCTAAATGTGCTAAAAGCATTTATTTTCACTTCAGACATCAAATACATGTACAAGTATTTCATGCGTCTCTGCTGTACCACTAAGCCTTCCTCTGTCAGTAATGATATAGTCATTTGTGACCTTATACAGTAACAAGCCTATTAGTGATTTACTGTAACATTCGAAAATGCTGTGTGGGTTGAGTGAGTTATACAGCCTTTTCAAAATGATGATTATTTGTTACAGGAGCTTCTGGTTATTTATAACTTTCTGTCTAAACATCTGTTGGTGACCAAAACACTGCAGCATCTCCACCTCCCAGTCTTTTCACCTAATTGGAGACCAAACATTGTGATATAGTGTTGAGGAAGTATTTTAAGATGCACAACAGTTATACACATTCTGCTGCAGAACTGGTCACAAAAAAACACTTATTAAAAGCATCTTTAATGTGTGCACTTAAAAATTCCAGCACAGCCCACTTCATTTAACCATGACGAATTACAATGGCTTTGTCAGTGCTGCCAGCCCAAGTTTTTGAGCCTTTGAAATAGGAGATCAATACTGAGGTTGGCTCGCTACTGAATGTGAAGTGGCAAGGTCAGCATGTAGACATTGTGTTAGCAAAGGCAGCCAAGACATTGGCAGAAGAGACAAAAACTCATCTTTTATTAGGATCAAAGAAAGGAGCACCCATGCAGCGACACACACTCACACACATACACACAAACTTTAACTAAATGACAAACACACACATACAGTACACTGAGTGCTTCCGTTTTGTTCTGATCCTCAATCATATTGAGAGGAATTGTGTATCACTAAGGTGACAGTTGGGTTCCTGTTACCATGACAATCAGGAGTTGAATAAAGGATGTGTTTGCATGCGCGCGTGTGTGTGTCTGTGCTCACATGTGCCTTGGTTTTGAAATAAAACAAATCCAAAAAGCACCACAAACACACAATTCCACCGCTCCACTTTAAAAATGTATTCATATTTTTTGTCAGGCACATCTAAACTACTCCTGTGAACTTAGCAGTCATCTAAATTGTCAAAATTTAGTCATGATAATAAACTGGAAGTACATCTGGGAGAATACAGGAGGCAGGGGATGGAGCCTTTTATTATGCACATTCCTGCAGCAATGGCAGCAAAACAAAACTGCTTTTGTTTGTTGTGCTGTTGCAGCTCCACAGTGGGTGGATACAAGGTGACATCTGTTCAGGAATCCCTGCTCATACACCTGAAAGGCTTTGCCGCTATTCTTCTGAAATAGAGAGATTAATAAATGTCCCTGTAACTGCTTTAGGATTTTAAAAAACAGACGCTGGATGTGTCTGTGTGCATGCATGTGCCAGTGCATCATTGCAAGCACAATATGCTGTACGTTATCTCCACACAGCCACCTGTTTATATAAAGGGAGTCAACCAACATCGTATGAATTCCAATAAGGCTCACCCTCAGAGTACACACACTTCATCATCATGAAGCTAGCACTGTTCACTGTAATCTAAATCCCTTATTTGAAAGCTGCGTGTGTGTAAGAGAGATGGGAGGAAGGTGGCTGGAAGGGAGATTAAAATTGACAGTTTTCAGTGGTCTTAAGGGCAACATGCAGAGTGGGGTTAAGATAATGAGTCTTTAATATCAACAAGGGATTGATTGCTGGGTTAATTAGCAAGAACCACGCTTATAATGAAACTGACAGGTAAACCAGAGACTTTGAAAGACTTGCTAAAAGGACTCTTGGTCATATTTCTCCTCTTTTTTGGGGGGCATGTAAACCAATTTTCTTTATGTAGCGCCACCAAAACGTGTCATTATGACTGTAGAACAAAGTTTAAACAACCTTTTAAAAACTAAAACAAGGAATAAAACTCTTCTGCATCACTAGAAATAGTTGGATATTCCCTTCACGTGCTGCACCCATTTTCAGTAAGAAAATAAGACTTTAAACTGGAAACGTGTTGAGAATTAAAGCTGCTAATCCTGAGGATTAATACAATTGAGTTTCCAGGATTTTGGTAATGCCCTGTTTCCCAAGCTTTGCCCATTAGGCACCTGCTGCTGTCACACTCCGATGGCTTCACAGGAAATTGCCTGGTTTTAGGAGGACGAGAGCATGCCAGGGCATTTGAACTCAATCACAGAAAACCACTTGCACGCACACACACACACACACAGACTTACACAAAGACAGGACTGAGCTTTTGCTGGTCTTGTCCTGGCTTCATGAGTCCAATTACTAGCTTCTGTGTGTGTTTGTGTGTGGGAATGTGTTAATGCGTGTCTGTAGGCAGGTGTGTCAGCAGACCCTGAAAGTCAGATTTCATGCACCACAGGCTGTACCACAAACAGACACACTCTTCCTTGGAGTAGAGGAGATGATTGGCCCACAGCTCCTTCAGGAAGCTTTCATGAACATGTCAGTTTCAAGGAGCCAATTGTGAGTGAGCCACTGGCCATCGATTACCATACCACCATCCTCCTCCTCACCTTGAAACCCCCACCCAAAACAATGGAGATTGAACCACTCCAATTAGTGGGTAAAGATACTGTATATTTCTCAATGAACTGTTTTCCATGATGGAAACAAAGCTAAATTGATGTCATGAAACTCCATGACATCAGCGCACCCATAAATGCACCACTAACATGCATTTATGGGTATGCTAGCTACTAGCCAATTTATGTGCTTTAAGGCTATAAAAGCTTCAACAATGCCACAAAGAAAAAAATTACTATTGTGCAGTGTTTTTTGCAGAGGATCCCTATGGCTACAAAATCACCAGAAAAAACACAAAGAAACATCTCAAGTAGTATTTCATTTCATTCAGCTCATTATAAACACAACCCACATCATCTATAGTACCAAACTATCAAACTATATTAAAAAAGGAACTTTTTGAGTGACAGGGTGATTTCAGATCTGTTGTTTCACTGTAAGGACTTATTTGTTATGTGCATAATTTTCCCACCTATGGTGTCCAATCCAAAATTCTCATCGTTTTGGTGTCAAGATTATCCGCTAAGTCTGACTTGGAAGTTCATTTTAAAGATGCCTTACATTGGAGCAGAAAGTCTGTTTACTCACTTAAACACCATGATTACACACCAGAAAGATTATTATAGGACGGATATTTAGTTTATGACTATATAATGTTTGAACTGTAGATTGTGTTGGTTTGTGAATATTGTTCTACTTTGCAATAGCTTTAGTTACTTTTTAATGATGGTAGATTGAGTTGTGTCAGTGATCTACTGCCATCCCGAAACGAGCACTGTGGATGTGTGCATAAAGGCTTGGTTGCATGTGTGTCAAAATTATTTCAATGAGAATTAAAACGTTATGTGTGCCATTATGAGCTCCCGCTGTTGTAGGCATTTTGGATAACATAACATTAGCTTGCTGTCACATGGACAAGTAGAGAAAAGAGGGAAAGCGAGGGAGGAGTGCTACAGTGTCAAGGACGTGCAGTGACGTAGAGGACCAAGTCCAGTCAATATCTTCCAGTTAAAGAGCTGATGTGCCAGATGTTTCATACCTCCAGTTCTGCTTCATCTAAAAGCAAGAAAAGTATCAGTTTGACCTGTGTTTAGAATTACGGAAAATAATTCTGAAGTAGCAAGATGTGATTTAATTGAATGTTCAGATAAGATGTGTACCATACAATAAAACAGTGTTATCATGCTTTAATTATATTCACCACAGGAACTGTGTTTGCATTCTTTCATTTACTCTGTTGTTGTAAATGTAAATGTTGGCGTCAAGGTCTGCATTCATTCAGTTTGTGTCTATCTGAATCCACATTTAAATTGTTTAACATATCTCTACTGGCATCAGAAACACGTAGAAAACCTCAAGCAGCACCTGCTGACTAATCATAATTTTTCCTTACATGGTATCTCTGTAGCTACTTTATCTCTAACATGTAATTACATTTTTGAGGAATAACACCTAGCTTTTCCTGTAGGTGTCATAGGTTCGTTTGTGTAGAGCAACTGTCTTGAGCTTGTCTGACAGTGACTGAACAGCTACCCCATGTGGAAAGTGTGCAGGTTGCTAAATGTCAGTGTGTGAGGTAGCATCTCAGCAGGTAACCCTTGTGTGTGTGTGTGTGTGTGTCAAAACTGACCTTGGCCTCTTTGATCAGCCTGCTGTGAACTCACCTACTTTATTAACATGAAGCATGAATCAAACCCTTCTGAGCCTATTCACTCATTTGGCATCGTGTCTTGATCTATCTGTAAATCATACAGCAGCCATCTGTTATATTAAGCACCAGTGAGAGCAATGCATCACCCAGCAACACATAAAAATGTATCATTGCAGCACCAAGACCGATGAATAACAACGGATGAAATACTGCATTTCTGCTAAGCCAAACAAGTGGCCAAGGATATGGAAAGCACCTGCACCGCCTTCCCTTTCCCAGACAGTCTGACAGGGGAAGCCTTGTACTCATGTGATTTCCCACTTGCTCACCTTTTAACACTTAAACTGATATGCTGCACTTAAATAGGCCATCACAAGTTGTTATTTCCCCTTGTTGTTTCCTCCATGATTCTCTCCGGTGTTGCCCCGCCATATGAAATTACCAGTCATTTTATTTTATCTGTAGAGATGCCTTTACTGACCCCATTCTCATTTCTCCAGCCCTCCTCTCCCCCACTTTACTCAACACCAGCTCCATGTGCAGCGCTCTCAGGGAGGAAAAGTAGTAATTAGTATGCTGATACATGAGCAATTGGTGTTGCCATAACTAGTTAAATAGCTATTTCCACCTCTTGCTATGCTGTGAAGGTTCTGATGTGTGTGTGTGTGTGTGTGTGTGTGTGTGTGTGCGTGTGTGCTGGAGTGTGTCTTATAATGAGGCCTAAGTAACCCAGCGGTACATACTGTTCTTGTCACAGTGAAAGGTATAACATTAATGACAGATGCTCTCACTATGTGGTCTAGCACTGACTCACTCACATCTATCCGTCTCTTTGTACGTGCGTGGGGTTTGTGTAGTTACATAACAATCCACACACATTCCTGGGATATGCGCCGTGTTCGTTTGTAAAGCAAAGGAGCGAGGGAGTGTTACCATGACGATGGCATTAGAAACCGACCTTACATCAAACCGTGTGTGGATATTTGTGTCTTCTTGTTGTATTTGTGTGTGTGTGCTTCTGTATTTGCTTCCATTAGAGCCAAAACTGCAGAAATAAGGGCCTTTTGAAGTAAAAGAGAAGAAGAAGAAGAAGAGATGCAGAGTGGAGGAAGGATACGTTGTTGTAAAGAAGCAAGAGATGAAGCACAGGATGGAGGAGAAAAATGAGAATGCAGGGGAAGTTAATTAGAGGGAGGGAGATGCTGATTGTGGACCCAGATGTTTCCAAATGGTTCGTTGATAACCTCCCCCTCAACTCTCCATCTCTTTCACGCCTTTGAATATGTCATTTTGCCAGTGCTGTGAGCAGCTTGTGCACCTTTGCCAAAACTATGAGTAAGCTGTGTGTGGGCTTGTGTGTGTGCATGCATGTGACTTTTGAAGTGTACTTGCCTGTGAGTCTGCCTGAGAGTGTGCGCATTTGACCTGACCTACTCTGATCAGATTAGTAATGTTTTCCCTAACCAATGCTACGGGGTGTGAGTCCATGCTTGACCCACAGCATGGTTCACCTCTCCTTCCCCTCAGGTCTCCTATATCCCCTTTTCTCTTCTGACACACTGACTTTCTCACAGGATCTTTGGTGTCAGGATAAAGTTTGAGGATATTTTCTTTCTCTTAGCATCCTTTCAGTATTAAGCACTGCAATCATGCAAACGTCATCCCATTCTATCTGTTTGTCTCAATAAGTCAGAAATTTGAGAGGCTGATCATGAGACAAGGGAGACCTTTATTTTGCATGCTAAAGCCATGTTCAGACTGACAATAGCAACACATGAAAATAAAAATGCAGCCTGCTTATTTCAAATAAATCACTGCTTTTGCACAGCAGGATGTTGACGCAGAGAAATCAAGACTCCTCTGCAGGACTGGACTGCTAGAAAATTGTACTTGGTCAATCAAATACATGCAAACGTTAGTTGCAGGGATACTTGGGTGAGTACTGTTACAAGTTATCTTGTGATCACTGAGAATAAATCAATCAATATTGGCGCTGATACTGACCTTATTAAGTAGCTTAGATATCCGCCATGATGAAACACACACAACTAGAGCTGAAACGATTAATCATTTAGACAATTGACAGAAAAATAATTGGGCTTTTGTTTGTATAAAACAAGAAAGGCAAAGACAGTTTTTGACATTTCATATTCTAAATGATTAAACAAAAAATCTGCAGATAAAGTGATTAAAAAATAATGTTTGCAGATTGCCAGCTTCGAGTCACAAGAGTCAAAGTGTTGTGGTCACATTTTTATGTAAAGAAGACATGACATAATAATACACGATACATATTTTATGAACAAATATTAAAATAATGTGCCACTCACTCATGAGACCTCAGCAGCTGACTGATGGGTGATTATTTAAACTATGTGAGTTATGAGCTGCTCAGTGTCACAGAGCTTTTGAGCTCACATGGGACGTCTGTGAGTTATCAGACTCATGAATGGAGGTTTTTGACTTGTTGAGAAACCAGAAGGGCAAAGATGTCGGAAGAGCCTTGTTATGACAATTGCAGCAATAATATTCATTTTAGGTAGAGTAAATAGTTACGCTCTTGCTTTTTTTTTAATTTAGTATTTCATTCCTACGGTGTCCTGTTCTGATCTCATCTGTTTCCTACATCTGGGAGCCAAATGTTTATTTTCTAACTTAGTCTACTATTTGTGTTAAAACAAGTATTTGTTATTGACCACAGTGAAGTGCATCATGGGTGTAATTCAACAAAGAGTAGCTTTGCTCCTCACCCAGGATTTTCCACACAGAGCATAGTGTAAAGTAAAGAATTAATTGTAAGTATGGCATATAAGTATTGTGGAAGTGTTACAATTTTCATAATTTTGAAATGAAACAATCAAGATGTAGTTAAATGTAAATTTTCAGCTTTAATTTAGCAGTGTTGTCAAAAAAATTAACGAACATAGGAATTATAACTAATTATATTTGTATACATTACCAGTCAAAAGTTTGGACACACATAGAAATGACCATGTTTGATAAAGAAAAGCTGATTTCATAACATCAAATTGATCAGAATGAATGTGTAGACATTGTTCATAT
>JAUMHL010000002.1:6980134-6993222 GCA_032362345.1 Sandelia bainsii | reverse complement strand
TGGGAGGAAGCCGGAGTACCCGGAGAGAACCCACGCAGACACGGGGAGAACATGCAAACTCCACACAGAAAGGCAACAGTGCTAACCACTACACCACCGTGCCCCCCAGTTACATAATCATTAATTAAATTATTGGTTTTACTACTTGGGTGCAAATCTTTTGTAGTCAATGACTGCCGTAAGTCTGGAGCTCATAGTCATCACCAGATGCTGGGTTTGTTCTTTGGTGACGCTCTGCCAGGCCTACACCGCCACTTTGCCTTCAGTAAGTGAAATGCGTGCACAACTCGATTCATGTCAGGTGACTGACTGAGAAACGTTTCACTTCTTTGTATTAACAAAGTTTTGAATTCCCTTCACAGTACTGTATACTTCATTGTCCATTTGCACTGTGGAGCAGCATGTAATGAGCTGTGAAGGATTGGGCTGAATCTGAGCCCAAAGATAATATATCTTTGAACACTTAATCATCCTACTGCTTTTGTCAGCCATCACACCCACACTGCCACCGTGTGTTCAAGACATGAGAGATCTTACTTTTAATCAACTAATGAGGGAACAACTTACACCTAGTGATGGAATAGCACCAAAGTAGTTGTCCAATTACTATAAAGCTGCTAAAAATGTGGGCATATGGGAAAAAAAAGTTGTACAAACTTTATACAATAATTTTGATAAAAACCCTTCAGTTAAAGCTGTCAGTCAACACTTGAATCTCATTTTGATAGTTTCATTTTAAATCCACTGTGATGACATACAGAGCCTAATTAATGAAAATGGTGTATGTCCAAATATTTATGGACCTGAGTGTAGGTTAAATGACATCAGGAAACATTTACACAGTGAAAAATCAGCTAAAATACCTGTGCCTCATTTTCCATAAGGCAACAAAATTATGTAATGCTTAATGGAAAATGGCGATATATAACATCACAAACTATAACTAAATTTGTAAAGTGTTTATCTTAAATCCAATGGATTTATGTAATCCTGTATAATGATCAACAATATCCGTCAACTTCACACAACTGCTTGATTTAAAATTCATCCAGAGACTCACATCCTTAACACTAACCTAATTTAAACTCTCCCTGATAAAACACACAAGAACAGGCTATCTCTTCTCTGCTATTACTCAGCCATCTCTTAGAGTAGTCTATCAGCTGTGTGGTTTCTGAGCACTGAGCACTAATTCTTCTTATTTCTCCTTATTTCCCTGTGCCCTTCAGAGACCAAGGCACAAGCTCATGTCCTTTATGTCCTGCAAAAAATATATATATTTTCAAGAAAACTTTAATTTTACTATTCATTTATGTTTCTAGATTGTCAGAGAGTCTTAACGATTCACATATAAAAAAATAAATACCAGCCAAAAGTGAGTACCAAAAATACCAGCCGTGAGTTATGAATGTGGTAAAAATCTGTATTCCTTGACATAATAACATCTGTGCATCTGCTGCATTAAAAGAATTAAAAGTGACCTGGCTGAGCTCAGAGCGACAGAGAGAAAAGTCAAAGATAGGCAAATAGGTATACATTAGAGAGTGTGGAAAAAAAGGCAGGAGAGTGAGGAGAGAATGTGTGTGTGTGTGTAGGTGTGTGTGTGTGTGGTCTCAAAGTGTTCAACCTGTCATTCAAGCTTTAGGGGTTTATCTTTGGGAGCGAGGGCACCTGGCTTAGCTGGCTTTGCTGTGGGGATGGCGGATATCTGTGCGCACACTCACTGAAGATGTGACAGTAGGTATCCTCTATGGGGCACAGATATGACACCGTGTCATTATGTGCAAGGCATAAAACATTCACAGCAATAAGCTCTTCTTTTTATGTTTGCCTCTGTTTTGTTCTCTCGAACATGCAAACACAACACAACACACACAGAAAGGGGAGCAGTGGGTTGTAAGGGCAGACAGAATAGAACAGGGCTACGTATGTTCATCATGGCCAGTTATCTTCACCCAGTCAATGCACCACATGATGACACCCTGAGTGGCTTGAAATTACAATCAGGCTCATGTGAAGTGAGAATATTTTCAATGAGCGCATTCACCAGCTCCAGTGCGGCTCTTTTGTATTGAAATACACTCAACTGCACATACATACAAACATAGTGCACTTAACTGCACCCCCACATACATACAAAACACACCTGACACACAGAAGTCCATATGTTATATGCAGCTGGCTGGATAAATCATTTTGACAGCTGAACACAAGATTATGAATCCCTAAGCTCTCATCTCAAACGGAAAGACGTCAGAAATCCCCATGAGCAGTGACAGTAGGAGGTGGCATTGGCACAAATAACAGTGGTAGAGGATACAGCAAACACAAATTCTTATTTTAAGAAACATTAAATAACTTAATGCATGAAACACGTTAAATCCTGAAGCTATGTATTTCAATATTCTCTTTTCATACTTTTCACTTAGGTGACTTATTGCAGGCCTGCATCACAGATCTGTTAATTTTCCACCATTTCCGAGCAATAGGTACTTAGATGACATATCAGCAGAAGAAAAACATAGATATGAGAATAAATTGCAGGTTTCGGGCACTTGCAATCCCTGTACAGCACCTGTCACAGTATTTCAGGCACTAAAATCAGAAGACATGTTTAATTTCATGAATGTAATTTTCCTCCTGGCGCAGGAACAGTGGTCACAGTGGGGGACAAGTGAGGTCACAAGGCACCATTTTTACAAAATTCAGTGTGGTTGTGAGTCCACATACTTTACAATCAGGTTTAATTTGACTCAGGTCTGATGGTAGTCTTTCTTACTTTCTTCTGCCACCCCCCACACATATTTCGGCATTTGCCTATTTTATACTGGGTGAAAACTTGAAAGGATTCTTATTTTTGTATTTAAAAAAGCAGCAAGTAAATCTCCCATCAGCATCCCGGTAGAGGGCACGCTGAACCTGAACTTTCACTGGCCAGCATGACACATTTGGTAAATCATCCTGTCACAAATGGTAGCTATCAGGCAGGTTGATAAGGGTGGGACTGGTTCCAGAGAAAGTTGCACAGCTCTCCGGACCAGCAAGGTGCTGACCTTCTCACAACAGGGTGACAACCAACAAGGCCCTGCCAACATGTGTATTCTGACAGCCTGACTGCATGGAAACCATTTGAAGCTCTATGGGAACCAGTTCTGTCTGAAGTGACCACTCACCATCACCTGCCAGTCAGTGGGACTAAAGCAGATAGTAACAAGTGACATTTTATACATAAATATACCTAAGCTGAAGAAAGCTAAATTTAATGCAAATATGCTGTAACAGAGATAAGCGACATCTAGGTGAGAGTCAATCAAAAGCTCCTGCGTAAATGGAAGAAGATATTTATTCTGCTCTGAATGAAGAAGAAGCAAAAGAAGAAAGTAGTTTACTACTCCACTTCAGTGAGATATATTTTGACAAAATGGAGGAGAAACTTATCATTGTGGTCTCTGGCTTCCCAGTTCTATATGATATATCTTTAGCAAAACAAAAAGTGCAGTGTTTTGTGCAACATAAATGTCAGAAGACATCTGTCAGTGTAAGACAGGAGGCAAAAGGAGGTGGAACGACACTAACCACAAAAATCAAGTGTTCTCTTGTTTGTTTAATCCACACAGAAACTTACAAATTGCAACAACTATTTTTTGCTTTATAGGAAACAATAGCCAGGTACAGTGACTGCAAATAAGCCATCTACTGTTTCATATTGTTAGCATGTTTGTTTGGTACTGAGTGAGTGTAATTCAAAGTAATGCAGTATCTGCAGCACTCTAAGTGGTCAATCACATATTGTACAACAACAGAACAAGTAAGTGTTCTGACTGAAACAAGCAGTTCTGTCTATGTTTTTTTTTTTTTTTTTGTTCCTCACAACAAAGCCCTTTAGGCAACACTTTTTAAACACACAAGCTATGTGTGGCCCCAACGTAACTTTCCCCATATTTCTATTATGGCCATTCAAATCTCCCATCTGCTCTTGTGATCTTCTTTACCGTCACTTCCCAGACCTCTTCAACCAAGCCGCTTTCCTCTTGGCCCGTTGCATTTCATCATTTCAGCTATCTCTTTTGTCATAAGTGGCCATCAGCTTTTAACAAGACACGGGAGGCTAGTGAAGCAAGCCTGGTTAAACGCTCTCTGCCCCTCCATTTCCCTCAGTTGTGCACAGTGGTGATGGAGTCTCATGTCTGGAAGCTTTATTTCCCAGGTGGGTACTCTAGCATATTGTGGGTCATTTGTAGCGCTTAGATAGCTGAGCTAGTGAACAGATCTCAGCCTAAGCCTTCCACAGAGTGCATCAGTCTGTAAGCCTGCAGCCAACAAAGAGAGGGAGGTATTGCTATGGATGACAGGTTTTCTGCCACAGTGAAGTAGCTGTAGGGTGATCAGCTGTGGCTGCTGCAATTGCCAAGAAGATGTTGCACCCGCTTTAACTGTGTTTCATGTGAACCATACACATCTGCTTTATGGCATGTCTGAAACCTGAACACCACAAACACAGGTGTCAGTCCTGAAACCTGAACAACTTGTGTTCTGGCTGGTCTGAACCTTGTAAAAGAGGTCATAAACATAGACATGCTGGCATTTGGAAGACCCTTTCAATCAAAGTGATGCAGAAGTAAATGACACATTCACCAATGGCAATAAGCCATCAGGTTCAACTTGGGGTTCAGTGTCTTGCCCAAAAACACGTGGACCAGAGGAATCAGGAGTCAAACAGCCAAACCTGGGATTAGTGGATGACCCACACCTACCCCCATGAGCTACAGCCACCCCTAAAACAGATGTGTAAAATGGTGCTTACACTTTTGCTATTGTATTTTTGTTTTTGTTTTGGAAAGGAAAAAAGTATCCCTCCTAATTTAACCAAATCCTAAGCATGACAGACCAGTTATGGTTGCTTAAACTATGGACAATCACTATTAGGGGAGGAATTTACTGAATGGTCAATTTCATGTTCCACAGTCAGTGACGTTAATAGTTCAAAAACTGCTGCGTTTCAGCCAAATAAACAAACACTGTACAAACCATATCCCTACATGCTTCCAAATAGCTGTTCAAACAGATATGGGCGAGATGACACCAATTATGAACAAAACAAGAGATTAATCTGCAGCATGAAAACTATTTACTGATAACATTAAAAAATCTGGGAAGGTTAATGGAGCTAAATCTCCAGTGACGAAGGTGTGATAATGTGCGATAGAACACTGCCATTCTGGAAAAATGTATATTTGGAGCCAAGACAAAAGCCCATCTGCTGATGTGAGCAGAGAGAGATAAACAGAACGAGATGGAGGCAAACTTGACTGCTTTTACAATCATTTCTGAGCTACACAACATTTGAAAAAATAACTGAAAAAAAGGCATGGAAAGCACATCAATATCACCTAATCAGGCACAGACTTACCACAGTACCTCTGAAGAACAATCTTGTGTAGCCTGTATGAGACAGACAGAGAAAGAGACAGAAATCAAGACAGATGAACTGCTGTCCTTTGTACAGCAGAGAAAGCTTTGTGACAAGTGTTTACTGTGGGTAAGTGAGATCTCTGTGGTGCCAGCATTTTTCTTAAGAAAAAAAAGAAAAAAGTGCAAGAAGTCAGTCCTCACTGGATACGTCAGGTAGCATCAGCCTCATTACAGCATTGAGCCTGGATCTGTTCATTACTGTCACATGGTGTTTTTCTTTTTGCTTTTCTTCTTCCTTAAACAACTATGTCAATATGCAGGCATACCACTGTATTCTGTGCATATACAGATATGCATGACTGATCATAGATATGCATATGTGTATATCTGTGTAACTGTATGCTTCAGTGCTGGTGGAGCTGCAGAGAATAGTGTGGTTTGTGTTCGAGTGGCACCTGCTCTGTGAAGCTGTTAGTTTCAGCTGGTCCTCTGTGATTTCAGCCGTGCTCATTATACGGCCCAGAGCTGCCTCCACACTGATTCAGCCAAAAATCCTAATGGAGGATAATGAGCCACACAGTTTCCCGGCTGCCTACCAGACATTGAGCAGGGACTGAGTAACCACAAAGTCACAGTGCTGCAATTCCTGACAATCCCCCAATATGGAAATATGGAAAAACCAGAAAAGAAAGATGTGGCTGGTGTGATTTGTGCTTCACTGTTAGTAAATTGTTAGTTCTTGATATCTCTTCTGTGTGCTTGGCTTACACTATTGTTTAATAAAAAAATTTGGTTACACCTCTTAGTTCAGTGCCTCCATCGACCTCCCAAAAATTGCAGCACTAGTAAACCAACCCTCATCATTGGCCATTACATCTATGAACATTCACACAGAACAACAGACATTTCTCATCAAGCTCCATCACTGCTGGAGGCCAATTTGTAAGAAGTAATACCAAAAGTAAGGCCCAGTGTTTAGATCTAACATCCAAGGACAGTGATAATAGTATGTTTTTTGATCCTCTGCTTTCATGCTATTTAGCCTGAATGTAGCTACATATCCTTGCATTTGATTTTGTCTCTCTGCAGCTTGTGCTGGTATTTTGGCTGTGACACATTTTAAATTCCCGTTCTGCACCACGAAGCAGGCAGTCAACTTCCCTGTCAGTCAAGTCATTCTCTCTGTCGTGTTGATTTGGTGTGAATAGGAGGTAATTAGAAGCTGCATCTTTTTCTTATGCTGGGGATCACTATAGAGACCCAACAATTGGCAGCATACACTTGCTGCTCTCATACAAATCTGCCGTACTCACTTTTCTTACCACTGCCATAGGCTGAGTGGGGATGTACGTGTTTGTGTGCGTGAGTGTTGTGCTGTGAAGAGGTTATTTGTGGCAGACTACTGTGGGGCCTTTGTTTCCCTTGTCTCTTTGCTTCTGACAGAGGGAGGAAAGAACTCTAGCGCACTGCGCTTTGATCACACACTGGAGCAGCTTCATACAGATAGAGGGAGGGGAAGCTGGAAGCGAGATGAAGTGATGGAAAAGTGAGAGAGAGCTAGATAGCAAAGGTGGAATAAATGGAGAGATTGGTGGTAGAACGGAAGGAATGACAGAGTAGGAAAGGTGGCAGATAACAAAAACTTTTGTGAATCCTGAATGAGAAAGAGAAAACGTTGGAAGGTACAAGACTGGCGATGTGCACCAGAAAGTTAAGAAAGTGAAACAGCTAGTTTTGAGAAGATGACACTTATGTGGTGGACAGGACATCTATTCAAAACGTGCAACCACAGCATTTTCGCTGGGTTGTCGTTTGTGGAATTGTGCAGCAGTTCTGTCTCTGCATCCGTGAGAAAGCAGTGATGCTGAGTAATGCTGTGCCACGTGTCAGACTGGAGTGTCATGCAGGTCAGAGTTGTACATATCAAAAATGTGATGTGTGTAATGCGATGTGATAGGTGTTTGCAGATTAACCTTCTCTCTAATGTAGAAAATCATCCAACAATGCTGAAAGACAAGTAAGTAGTCAATGCATTATAAATAGTGTGGTGCAGTTTATACAGGTTTTTATCTTGGATTGCGTACAATTATAGTGGTTCCCAAACTTTATACCTGTACCCACTCTAACTGCAAACACACCTTAATTTATTCAATACTTTTACAGTAGCTAAGCAGGAAAAAAGTACTTTTTATTGCATGGCTGTTTCAGAAAACATTAAAAGTGACTGTGCTGGGTTTCATCCATGTAGAAACCTTCATCATAAAATCACATTCCAATTCCATATTTTGTCTATTAAGCAACAAAAACCAAGTCAATGAGCATGTTTAGTTGTTATACAGACAGAAACCTAAATAAAGCATGGCCATCTTGCCAGCCACAACTGTTGATATTGTGGCGGACAGGGGTCGGCGTGAGTTCTCTGACCAGTCTGCATCTACAGGCCTATACACAACAAGCAATGATGCACTGACACGTTTCAATCATGGTCAGCATTAAATTCCCCTAAGTTTCCCATGCTGACCCCTGTCCGGCACAACATTAAAACCACCAGGTGTATTTAAATGTTGTGGCTGACACATTTAATGAATTATGTCTGTTCTGACAGTAACATCCTGAAAGCTATTTTTTCTCTCTTTATTTTCAGCCATCTGCGTGAGGTTTGTTTTCACTGCTGATTCCTCTGCTTGTATTTGGCTCTGGGGTTATACAAACACAGCCAGCTACTAATGAAATATGGTGATAGGTGTCATAGCTTTTGTTTCAGCATGCTTCTCGCTTTCAGCAAGAAAAAATACCTCATGTCAACACATTCGCCTGAAAAGAATACAAACAGGTGGAATTTGTGTGTCCAGTTTTAGCTTTGTCACATAAATTTTTTCTAGTTTTTGATTTAGTTATATTTTCATTTTTCTGCTATTTGTGTGTTCAATCCGTTTATGTGTGTCGGGGGCGTCGATGTGGGATACTGTAGGTGTGGGTGTAATTTGTACCAGATGATCTTCAATCTGTGAAGTACTGTCCATGATGAGGTCTATTTGACCAAAATTCTGTTTACCAGTGACAGATAATCCTGCATTATCATTCTCTAGGGGGTTGAATTTTTAGTCAGTTACTGCAATTTGATTTGTGCAATATCTGTGGGTGGCCACTAAAAATACTTTGCAGTATCACTTCAATTCCATTAAGCACACAGGCAGCTAATCAGTGGGGATGAGAAGTTGTCTGCTCTGTCATTCTAGTTTTCATTACTCTTTGACTTCATACATTGCTCTGTGTCATAATTTGAATCTTGGAAGAGATTATATTAACCTCATTTCTCATTCAAAGCATGTTCAGTGTGACAGAACAGCGCTCAAAGAATTTATTTGTTTATTGTTTTTCATTTACGAGCATTGTGGTTATAGGACTACTTGCTGCTGTATATTTTGACCTATGAGTGAAAAGTAATAGACCCAGGGGTCTGGTTCTGCTGCTGGGCCTCTGGGAGATAAAGAGTTGTTGCAATCAGTTGGTTTTGTGTTAGGATGGTGTCACCTGTCTCTGGCCCATGCTGTCAGATAAGAGTATAACACGTCTTTGCTCAGATTGCCTCACCAACTCTTGGCTGCCAGAGCACCAGGAAAGGCAACACTTCTTGTTATACAGAGATCACAAGCAGGAGACAGTTAGATCTGCAGTTGTTGGTCAGAGCATGACTGATTTGAGGTGAGATTTTGAGGGTATGTATTCATTAAGCACATTCTATGCCTTGGTAAAGCCTACCACGCTATGGTGTCAGTCCAAGTCTTAACAGTTAACAGCGTTCTTCTGTCCTCTTTTGCAAGTGATTTGTGATTTTGATTTAATTTTGGATTCAAGGTATTTATTGATTGTCTCTCTCTGAAACCACTAACATTAAATTCAGAGAAATAGCAAGCCTTTCCTAATGTTTACTATAGGTCCTACATTACAGAGTATTTCTCTGTAGACCCCCAGTATTTCAGTCAATTCACTTCCATCTAAGTACTCTTGAACTGCAGCAGCAGAAGTAAACAAGGTTAACAAGACAGGCAAAACACCCAAAGGAAACATCTTCTGCTTTAATACCAAGCAAATTCCTGCGGCATCTTAAAAGCCCGAATGCCGAGGGTAAAACTACACGTGAGCAAACAATTTGTGCTGAGATGTTTGGAATCAATTTGCCCGTGAATTAGCAGCAGATGTGAGAGGCAAGGAAAAGACTTGAAATTTCTCTCTGATCACTTGCTATTACTGACAGATGGAAACCAGCCTGCGGCAGATCAGACAATGCTCAACTCAGATCACTCCCACTGTGGCATTGGTGGAGACATGAAACACAGAGTAATGATGACTGCTTTTAAATATAACAAGCTTTCGTCCTATTTAAAATAAGATGAAAGTGTGGAGGACAGCAGAGTGTATGTTGTACACAAATGATTAAGAAACATATAGTTGATTACATGAAAAATAAAGAGGAACCTCAGTACATGTGAGAATGCTATTTTCCATGTGTTCCTACATGGAAATAGTTAAGCATTATGTTGTTTTCCTAACCTTGTTATTGCTTGGGGAGCCCACAGGCACCACATGGGGAGGATTTATTTCACTAATATTGATTACACTAATTACACATTACTGATTATGTGCTAAAACGGCGAATGGTCATACATCTTTCTTAGTCAAAAGAATTAAGTTAAATGAAACACATTCTCAAATCTGGAGACATTATCAAATTAGACATCATGGAAATTAGACACACTATTAATTCTAAAGATCTGCCACTAATCTGAAAAACAAACCACTTTTTGTCTATTCTTGTAGTCTTATATCGGATAAGACAAAATTCCTAGAATTGACAATATGATTTGGAAAGCTAAATGAACATCTACACCTAGCTGTGATAATATGTCCAAAGGAATGTGGACTAATTACTTTCTCCAGTTTGTCTCAAAGGAGCAATAAGACTCATCAGAAGAGTCTTAAAGCTGCTAAATGTACCGATACAAATGTCAATGAAGACAATCGATTGAATATTATGTACATTAGTGCCTGCTGAGACAGGGATTTAATTGACAAAATTACACTTAATGAAGCAGGTTCACGTCCATGTGTTGAAGTGAACTGAAACAGGGTCAAGCCTTATTCTTAATGACCTACTAGAACACACACTTGACAGGAACTTTCACTGGATGGTTTTTAAGATGTGTTCAATGTGTTGGCTGTAGGTTGAACATGTTGATTTTATTAAACACGACCATCATGTTTAATTGTCATGGCCTGAACTGAAAATCTGTTTTTGATAAAGATTTTCCATTAGCTCTTCTACACATGATTGGGCAAAAGCCACTTATCACTGTAGAAAGCACGTGGCACACAGTGATGTGCTATGCTACACTTTATTGAAGCAGGAGCAGTTTTTTGCAAATGGGACACGAATGTACTTGCTTGGACAATGAGTGAATTCAAGAAAAACACAGCTAGTTTGAATATTGCCATTTGTGGTAGTCGATTAATGGCTCAGTTAGTGGATGGACAGAAAAATAATCACCAGCAATACTAGTTATGCTATTTATCCAGCCTGTATGCTAAGTACCTACGGGCTTTAGGCTCTCAAATATAATAATTTGTTGTTTTGTTTTTTATCTGTTGGTCAGATCAAATACATATTGCCAGTTTACATTGAAATAGATATTGCATCTCAAGGCAGCTCTGATCACTGATCACACTGATCTACAAATAACACCAGATATTTGTGGAGTGATGAGCTACTGCTATTACTTCTTTTGTTGGTTAATGGGTTTTGTTTGCATCTACTAACAGCACCAATGATAATAAAATCATGAAAATTTTGGACCAGCAGCACTAAGCCCAGGGGCAGAAGTCTATAAATTTTAAGATTCATAGTAGAATGAAAGTCTCCCAAAATTTTTGGAAATATGAGCAAAGTGTAAAATGTAAATTTGGGTTTTGTATTATGAAAGCATAGGAAAATCCACTTTCCCATCATAAAAGGATTATATGAAGGATACGGGCCAATTACTTGTTCACACCTTAGAGAAGATGAGAACATCAGTGAGAGAAAACTGAAGATAGAGTGATCTAGGGAGAAAGAACAAATGAGAAATAGGAAGAAAGAAACACTGATAAAATGAGACAAAACAGTATCAGTAGACTGGAGGGTAGATTAAGCAGGAGTTAGACTGTTTCATTGCCACCAACAGCAACAAATCCCCCAATATCTGCATCCAATTTCATCAGAGTGTTGCAAAATAAAGAAATACAGGAATATGGCTTAGGGCATCAAAGCGTGAAAAATCCCTCTGTGGCTGAGAGCTAGATGCCAGTGGTCTCCCTTCTGGTATTATGGCAGATCTTATCAATGAGGGGGGCATTTTGCTGGCAGGATTACTCAAGCTTTGTGAAAGGGGATATTCATTAACTCCTGTTGACATCTCACAGAGCGATCATAATCCCACTGAGGAGCAGAGGATGGAGCATGTGAACTGGAACAGAAGCTTTCTGCTGCTCAGTGGCACCAAGACGTAACCGTCCTTGTACTCTGCTGAGAAATGCCAAGGGTTCACTTACGGAAGACTGCTTTGCCCAGCAAACACAAAGACCACTTAAGCAGTAAATAAAATTAGATTGTGAGCATAAACCATTGACTGTGCAATAGCCTGCGTGTAGCATCTCAATGCACTGTGCACAAACCCCATTTCCAGTAAAGGGACTTTTTCTAAAATGCAATAAAATGCAATAAAAACTAAAATCTGTGATTTGTCAATTTTCTTGAATCGTTATATATCTGATAAAAGTACAAAGAAATTTTTTTTCTGTGCTTTCACTGACCAACTGAATTGTTTTTTGTAAACATAAGGAAATTTATCATTGAGGCAAAGGCCAAATAAGACTGAAAAGCTTACAAAATATTTATTAACTTTTCCGAACGATTAAAAAATTAGCACATTAACAGGTAACAGGTGAGGGTATCATGATGGGGTATATCTATACACAATTCTGTGCAGAAATGCAGCCAAGTTGGGCTGAAAGACAATGGAATTGTGTTCAGTTAAGTCCATGTTTCAGCTTGTTTTCAGGAAAAACAGACATAGAGTTTCTATGCTAAAGACAAAAAAACCAAAAGCAACAACAATCCCAACAACAACAAAAGTGCCAAAGCCAGCATCTGTGATGATATGCAGATGTGTAAGGTGGGGCGACTTACAAATGTGTATCATCAATGCCGAGGCATATTGAGATTTTAGGGATACATCAAGTCTACCATCAAGGCAACTTCTTTTCCAAGATGTCAATGGTTATCTCATCAGGCAACCCTGTCTCCTAAAAATATGTTCCTATAAAACGAAACTGCAATCCCGATTGCATTTTTGTGGAGAATGTAATTGCAACCCGATTACGTTTTCTGTTAACGTAATGATCATTATGTCCATAGTTAACGTAAATGACAAGTCGCAAATACGTTGATACCAAAAGTATCAATAAAATCTCCACAGGCAACATATTTTTGTCCACCAAAATATCCAATGTTTTCTGTCGACTAAAATATCCGACGTTGCATTTCAACATAAAGATACACTGCTCACAAAAAGTTAGGGATATTCGGCTTTCGGGTGAAATTTCAGGATGAACCTAAAATGCACTAGAACCTTTACAGG
>JAUMHL010000002.1:6929689-6980034 GCA_032362345.1 Sandelia bainsii | reverse complement strand
AGATGAGGAAATCACCATTGCATGCTTCTACTTAAATGCCCTACTTTCATGATATAATATCACTGTAGTGTGAACTTACAAACTTACATTTTCCATAAATTTAACCCAAAAGCCAAATATCCCTAACTTTTTGTGAGTAGTGTATGTGAGTGTAAAGATATTAAATGGTTGGGATCAGGCATCACAGCAGTGGGTTAGGGTCAGGGAAATACTGTGGGCTGGTTAATAGATGAAAATGTCACTTCACACAGCCCCTTCACACACACAATGTCTGCATTGAAAATGAAACCAAAACACAATCTTTTTTCTAACCCTAACCTCACGGAGGGGGGGGGTCTTGAACTCGAGTCTCCAGCATGTCAATTCTGCACAATGAATGCCCTCCATCCACCCCAACAAATCGCTTCGTGTTAACAATAGTAGCGTGTCATTCAATCACAAAAATACAGATTGCAGTTTTTTCAAATAGGAACGTAACTTTAAGGAGACAGGATTGCATCAGGACAGTCCCAGGCCTTATTCTACACATGCTACAACACCGTGGCTTTCTCCAGATCTGTCTCCTATTGAAAATGTATGGCACATCTTCAAAAGAAGAATCAGACAACAGAAACCAGGAACTGTTCATCAGCTGAAGTCTGTATCCAGCAAGAATGGGTTAATATTATAAAACTAAAACAATATTCTCACTTCCCAGATGATAAGAAGGGAATGTGACGTAACACAATGGTAAACATGCCTCCATCCCAACTTTTTTGTATTGTAGGCATCAAACTATTTGCTTATATTTACATGATACAATTATGTTTGTCAGTGACAACACTGAAAATTATATAAATACAAATTTAAGTGATTTAATATAATGCAGGTCTTAGTTTTTTTACATTTTAGAAAACATCTCAGCTTTTCTGAGGGGAGGTTTGTAACTGCTATGTTTACTGTTTGCCACTATCTTAGTTGATATCTGAGGCTACTGAAGTTGAACTACCGTCAAATGAGCCGAGTCACAACCTGGCTGAGTGTGACTAGCTATCAATTGAACATGCTCAAGGACCTCAACATGCCTAAATCAAAGAGCTTGCTGGATCATCAGACAGAAAAGCAACCTCCTCCCCACACACCTTTCAACAATTCAACACACAGCCACTCTACATAGCTGCTTCCTTATCTTTTTAATATATATAAAACAAGGTGTAATATATTTAAGGAGACTTGAGACTTTTTAACTAACATACTAGTTTGCTTTAAACAAAGCAAGACCTTAAACATGCCTCTTTGTAAACCTTAATATCGTTTACATGTTAACCAAATTTCCGGTGATTTAAACTGTACCGTATTGTAAGAGAGCTTTCACTATTCAGTGGAAAGAGTGTACCAGAAGGTGGTTATTAAACTAGATCTGACCATTAACAGATATTCTCAAATGGTGACTAAACGTCTGTTTAATTCATAATGCTGTGTGAGGTTTTGACATTTGCAGCTGGTTTCCCTGCCAGCAAATGGAGCCTACTTGTGGTGGTGTATTTGATATGCACCATTATTTACATTTGACAAAAGGATTAAGTTAGGATCTGCCTCTGTGATTAACGAGTGGCTAGAATTAGAGAAAACACCTTCACTGATATTTTTTTATTGCATCTGGGCTTACTAGAATAGAAGGAAAGCTCTGATATGATGCCCCAGCATTGTCCACCTCTCTTTTCCTATCTCTCAGCAGGCTGCCTGCAGTGTCCACAATTCAATGATGAAATATGCATCAGCTGTCTCCACTCCCCCTGTTTCTCTGTCCTCCCCCTTCCACCCATGGCCGAGCAGAAAACTAGACCAAAGCCAGGTGAAGTTGTCAGTCTTGACAGCCAGCCATGCGCTCTTTAAGCACCAGGGATCTCTTATCTCACAGGAATGTCTTTCCCAAATAATAATTCACAGTGTTGACAAGTGACAGAAATACAGGCAGTGGTGGAAGCAGGAGTGCATGAATATAAAATCTTCCATGACCTGTGTAGACCTGACACTATTGTTCAGCTGAATGAACCTGGTTGACTTTGACATTTGTGAGATGCATTTTTAACCAATTTTCCCCTTTTGCCCAGGATAGGCTGCATAAACTGAAGGACAATGCATTAAAAATATATTAGATGAAAATTTCTGTGTGGCAAGGTTGAAAACTCCAGAAGTTACCAGTAAGTTGACCTTGAGTTGGGATAGTTTAGTCAAAACTGTTGTCAGAGTCAAGAATAAACGTCTTCGCTTCAGACTTTTCATCCTAAAATTATCTTTTTGTTAAGTATGTTAGCTCAGTGTAATGAAAAAAGCAGGTTAACGGTGGCAAGTCAGCAAGACTATAAAGGTCATCAAAGAGGTTAAACTTTGACAGGTAAACAGAGAAAACTTGTATGCTGTGTTAGCAATTAAGTGCGCATATGAAAGTTTAATGCACTTGTTGGGTCTGAAAATAATACTTTTTACATAGCTTTTGGCCAGCATCACTCGCAACATTGTCATGTTATCTCTGTCCATATTGTGGCTTTTTATCAGCTGGCAGACAGAAAAATTTAATCTATCTGCATATCTTTATAATAAATAGAAGCCCGCCAATCATCTTTAAAAGTCCTCACATATGAAAGTGAAGTCACATCAATGTCTCCTCTTACACAAATCTGTTAAACTGATTCACTATTCATCTCCCGCCTCAGTGATTAGGCCCATTAAAGTTCTTATAATGGAACAATCTCATTCAAGTGATTGATATTTGGGGAGAAGAAAGTACAGCTCCTTAGGGGCTGGGCTACACTGCAGTTAAAAAAAATTGCAATTAAAAAATGTCTCAGCTAGACTTGTAAAGTCTAGAGAGGAGAAAAAAATTAGCAATAATTATTTACTTGGTTGAAATATGTCTACTGTATGTACAGCATAGATATATCACTTTTTGTTGTTTATATCCCTTGTCAGTTCTTGAAAGCCCACATTTTAGATTGAGTCAGTATCAATGTCAATATCATCTTATCCCTTTTCTAGAAAAAGCTGGATATGGATTTTATTTTTTGGAATGGTAAAAGTGATTTCTCCACTCTGCATTAGCTTGGGAAGCGCAGGTAGCATCAGTATGATTAGTATGTTGGAATGTTGAAAACAGCTCGAGGCTATAGATTCAGTCTGCCTTACTCTAGTTCTCTTGCCCGTAGGTAAAGCCTCTGGCATCCCCACTGGAGTGATCCTCAAAGGTACTGTGTGTCTGTGTTTGTGTGTGTGTGCAGGTGTACATGTTCATACAGCCACGTGTTTACAATAATCAAAGCCATTTCTCATTCTTTCACTGTTTGCACACTGCATGGCTATCGGCAGCCTTTTTTTGTTGTTTTTTGTTGTTGTTTTTTTTTTTGTAAAATGCCACGCTACCATTATTTTTCACAAATGATCTCAGCAGATTGTTTGTTGGAGCATGAGTAATTCATACACCACAAATTGCAAGTTAGATCAGAGCATATCTATTTTTAAGAAAACTATTGTACTGTAGCTCTGCCCCCTCTCAACAGTGAATAAAAAGTTCATAGTTGAGGGACATGCAGTAAATAGTTCTTTGTCATATTTGTAGTATGGTAAAATAACAAAAACAAACAAAAATAAAACTCTTCTATTAACTACAGGTATTTGACATGTTTTCTACATGTCATTTACTTATTATGCTACAGAACATTCTGCTGCCGTGTGATAGTAGTCTACAGATTTATTTTAAACTCAGAGGAAAGAATCCCACAAACAGCTGTCAATGACAAATAAAATGATCTTGTTTGCATTTTGGCTAAACCCGGATTGCCTTTATTGGCACAAGGAGAAGCTATTGGCGTGCTTCATTAATCAAATCTGTTATAAAGTCTGTTCTAGTCATATTAACAGCTGTATTACATGAACATTTCAACAGAAACTAACACTAATCAGTATTTAGGTGAGCTGCTGACTGTCGGTCAACCTGGTGTGGCAGCTTCAGTTCAGGAGGTCTGACGGTGTTCACCATATTGTACTTATAAATATGCCTCTCTAGGACACTGAAACAAATCACTGCTACTCCTGGCAAAGCTGTTGGAGATCTGCCTCCGATCAGCCAATATCCCATCATGGACCAGGCAGCTATTAAAGATGGCTGTATCTGTTTTATTACTAAGCTCTTTGGCAGCACATACTTTAGGTTCTTATCATGTCCCAAAGCAGCTCAGATCTCATCGTTTAGTACATAATGTGATAGAAATCTTTTTTTATTCAGTATTATTCAATCAAGATTAGAAAAGTACATTCCCCTTCAGAATGGCTGTACTTGAGCACAGCATTGCTTTGAGGTAAATGCTAATGTAAGCATGCTACGATACTGATGACACTGGTATCACACTGATGTGTAGCAGGAATAATATTTAATGTCTTCACCATCTTAGTTTAACATTTTAGCATGTGGGCATTTGGGAATGTTAGTTATGGAAGCGTTTGGTTATAAGCCAAAGAAGGTGACATGTTCAAGTTTTGGTTTCTCATGTCATTGTTTCTCAAGTCATCTGATCACCAAATTTTTTACAATTAGTCCCAAAAGGGAAGATACATGCGTGTGCAATTCTGTGGTGTACTTTTTGTGTAACATCGTGCCTCCTGTACACTTTACCAGGGACCACCTGTCACCGAAACCAAATCGACTATTTCATCAAGTGAGAACACATCTGACACGGACTATTTCCTGTTGTATGCTGCATGTGTGAACAAGCAACTCCAGACAATGTTCAAACCTGATTCTCCAGATATTCTCCAGAGTACATATGTGAAAACCGCTTCAGTGGACCAAAGAAGGCCAGTTGGGAAGGTCTGAAAATGTATTCCTGTTGTCATTTATTTTGATCCAGTAATTACAATAGTAATATGGATCCTTGAATTCTCAACACCTGTGAGAGATCAAATGAACCTCAGCGTGGTAGGTGTTTGCATAGAAAAACCACATCCAGAATAATGTGTCACACTGCATTGCAAAGTGCAAAATTCTTTCCAAGCTACCGTGTTGAAAGATAAGGCCACAAAAAATGATAGTGATACCAGATGGTGATGGTGACACAACATTTTAATATTTTCTAACAGCAATTACAGGAAAAGAAAAAAAAGACAATATATTTATGTTGTGTGAACGTGAAATATCTTATGGTAAGAAAACTTTGTATATGCAAACAGTGTTTTCAGCTTTACAACCATTAGTGTGAACATAGCCTGAGCTTTGTCCCTGGAGGATATACAAATTGCATAAAGTGAGAGAGAGAGGGGAGAGAGAGTGTCATTTCCTACTTCAGTAGGTGGATTAAGGAAGAGAGTAAAGAGAACCCCTCTGATGATTCCTCATGTTTATTTCATGACACGATTCTTCAGTAAATAATCTCTTTTCCGCTGTTACCCACCACAACGTTTTGTTCATGCTGCCTTTTGTTTCTGTTCTAAAGTTCTAGTAGTGTTTCATCTTCGACCTCTCAAACTAGGCTAAAAGCCCCTGAAAATTAGATATCAATCGGTCTCTGGCTTATTGTTACTTCTGTACGTTTCTGATATCTGTCTTCATCTTTGCTCTTTCTCCTACCTCCTGTCTAGATTTCTTCCTATTGATTTATTTCTCCTTGTTCCTCCAACCCTCTCACTCTTGTGTTTTGTATTTTTTTTTTCTCTGTTATCTCATCAAGCTTCCTCACGTCTTGCCCTTGGTTTGTTGTGTAACCACCACTTTCCTCCTTTTATCTCCCCTGCACTCATTGTTTCCTATTGCCATGGCAATTTGCTATAGACGTCATGGCAACGAATTTCACGTCCTAAAAATATAATTAATTTCCAGGATTGATCTGTTCACAAATGATGCAATTTACGCTGATTTCTTGCGTATCCTGGAATAGGTTATCTTCATTGCTGTACTATCCATGCTCTCAGCTGCTCAATGCTTTCTGCATAATTTCTACATTTCATACCGCCATGAGCACTGGGTTTAAGAGGATGTGCTTGCGCAAGTGCTTTGATGTCAACTACTGGGTTGGATCTTTGCCTGAAAAAACTTTGTGTATCCCCATTGCTCTTACTTTCCACTTCCTCTTACATCAATACCCGTCATTGAGCTGCATGTAGTGTGAGGTTTAGAGTTTTACTTTAAGCTAATCTCTCTTGGTGTTCAAAAGCTGAAGGCCCACTGACTCCAGCCTGCTGACTCTCACTCCTCTGTTTCCCAGCAGCCTGTTGCCATGGTTACCTCAGCTCAGTGGCAGGCCGATGCAGCAGCAGCCTAATGTATGAAACAACCTACTTCACTAAACACTAGTGCTTTTGTGTCGCTGTCATAAGCCACCTCCCCGACACCTTCTGCTCACCCGTCTAACCGTCACTGGGCTTTGTCTGCGTGCCTCAGAGGTATAGGTCATCTCTGGTGGACAGTATAGGGAAAATGAGGTTAATTTGTTTTTGCTGAGCACTTGTTTATGTGCTGTTATAATTTTGTGAAAGAGGCATATAGGCTGCAGGAGAGGAATGACCATCAATTTCTTTTAGCAAACACATGCCCTCGGCCAAGTAAGAGAGCATTTGAGCATTTATGGTTGTGAGAGGTCAGTATATACTGTATGAACTTCAAATTTATGCCATAATGACCTGGTGGATGTGTCCTTGGAAGGATGAATGGAGGAACTCAAGGGAAAGAGAGTAAGGTGGTGGAGATGGAAGAGATTATGGAGGGGATGGAACAGCAAATAGAGGTGATTTAAAACACAGTGTATAAGAGGATACAGAGGATCAAAATACATTAACATGCTTGTTTATGCAACAGTTGGATGTTGTAGTCTCTGGCGAATATTGAACAAGCATTAATTAATCATAAATGTGTTTCAGTTCACAGGATTATGATGATTCTTTGACTATTTAAAGAATTATTACTACATGTTTGTTTGTTTTTTAAGTCTGACAAAGTGGGCCCTGATTCAGACAAAATTGAGACAACTTGGTAAATTGGCACCAACAAAACTGCTGGTGCCAATTTAACAAGTTGTCAAATTAGTTATAGAACAGTTCCAATTGCACTGTAGCGTGGGTGTACAGACAACTATTCCTGAAAGAAAACTTGATGACATGATGATTCTCAGAACCTCAAATTGTTGAGTTAGAAGGAGCTTATATTGTATGACTGAGAGGAAAAGACAAATTTTTAAGCAAATTTCTGCTTTCAGCAAATGAGGGTTTTAAAATACCATAATAAGCTCAGTGAGTGTTACAGCTGTAGTTCAGACTGCTGACTGTGTTGGTGACTGGGTAAAATGGACCAAACTCCAGTAACTTGCCTTTTTTTTTTTTATAACACATGCACTTGTCTCTTTCACCTCATGCATTATCTTTGCCTCATGTCTCCAAGCCCCCTCAAAGTTGCCTCTACTTTAGACTGACAATAAAATAGTCTTGGGAAACTACTTTTTATGACAAAGGTTCTCATATTTACTCTTGGGGAACAACAAAGAATGACAGAAGACAGATGGAGTCATTCTGACATCTATAAATCTAGAGCTTCTCAATCTGCAGAATGGTTTAATTGTTTCAGGACACACTATACATTTCTTAGAAAAACTTTAGGAACACTGGTACCATTTTGCCACATAAATCTGCATAATGCAACAACACTGCTTATGAAATAAATATACCAAAATCTATCTAATTAATTATATTCTACTCTGTGTGTTCCCATATTTGGATAATGAGGCCATGAGTTATTTAAAGTCACTGGAAATGGATGGAAGAGCAGAAAAGAATCTTGTAGAGGGAAAAAAAATCTCAATGTCTCCATCTTGCCCCAGGCTTATTGTCATCTCTAACAGTTCCATAATATTAACATGTCAGAGCAGAGGAGCAGAGCCTGTCACATTGCCTGTAATAATTGACGATGGTTAAGACTGCTTCCTAGCGCGAGGAGGAGAGGCACTCTGAGACTAGCCCAGTGGCCTGTACTGACAGCCAGGTGGACCTCAGGTCTCTCAAACCCTCCCCCCAGGCCAGTGTCTAATGGTTTGTGTCACAATGACAACAGCTTTAATATTTCTGTCCTCGGGGTTCACAGTGAGTAATCTTTGGCATGATAATATAATAAAAACCTCCAATATTAGACAGAATTCGCAGAAACACTGCCATCATTGTTATTTGAGGTTATAACGCAGCCATTGGATTTAGAATTTTTCTGCATGTTTGATTTAACAAACTATGCAGAGGTAATATTCCCAAATTTTGTTGCACATTGTAGAGGATATTTTTCATTTGGTTCGGTGCTCTGTTGGTAGGCGAGAGAAAGACACATCATATCCGCCCACAGTCTATAGCAATACAACAGCACAGCTTTGTTCATTTCCCAGCTCAGCAAGTCACACAGTCATCTCCGGTGTGATATAAAATGATTTTTTTCCCCAAGCATTAGACAAGGCTTTCTCTATTTCAGTGCTATAAAACACAAAATAGAAACCCTAATGAATTGGAGGAAGCACATGTTCAATAGGAAAAGCATAAAGGCAGAGTGAAGCCTCTCAGCTATGATGAAAATAACCTATTGTCTATAGAGCAATTACTGATGAACCATGGAAAATCTGACAGGTCACAGATAAACTACAGGGAAATTACCTTGGCTCAGTGAATCCAAAAAGCAACTTTCAGTCTGGGCCAAAAACAGAACAGGACGTTGTTGGCTTCCCTCAGCTTTCAACCAAAAGCACACAGGGAGCACATTGAACAGACAACTCAGATCAAAGCTAAAACAATCCCATCATTATCTCAGCTATTCAGCTCCACCAGGTGTGAGCTGACCTCTGGGTAATTTTCTACTTAATTACACTGCAGGGCTCCATTTATGAAGTATAATGATGTTATCTCCCTTGGCTCTGTGCTGTAAACTCATATCGATCAAACTGAAGTGTTTGACTGTCCAACACTTTTTTAGGATTAGGTCTTATGAGTCATTTAAAATGCCCCAGACAAAAAAAAAAAATAATGGTGCCCAGTTTTTGAAATGTCAAAGAACATATGAACGAAATTGAAAACCCTTTCCATTTCACCCTGCTCAGTGAAGTAAGACTTTCTATTTGCTTTTAGGCTTGTTGTTTTTTTTTTCTTGATTAAAGGATTGTGTCATTTAGTCCATTAAACAACAATTACAGCAAAACCCCCTCATAGGTATTAAGAGTGCAGAAGCTGCACTGCAACCGGTTACGAGTAAAATCAAGTGTAAGAAATCCTCACTCAGTATTACACTGACATTTTAATGATGGACCCCTAAAACATAACCTTACACAACAACATGATGTGTAGTGCAATCACTTGGAGATGACGATATTTAATATCTCATGAGGTAGATATTTAAATGTACAATATGTACTTTCCCATAAGCTCTAGGCCATCAAAATTTTAAAGAAGTTTTAAAAAGATCAATGTCACTCTCATATTTGCATGGTACATACTATACAGTATGTAGCTAGATCCAGCAGCTGGTTAGATTAGCTCAACATATGTACCTGTCAGTACCTCTAGGGCCTCAAAGACAATTCATGAAATTACAAGGAGGCAAATGACTCCTGACCCAGCGAACATACTCAACGTGTGCTCTTACGTATCTATGGAAGTGATCAAGCTCAGTCCATGAAGTTAGAATATAGGCAACTGAAACCCTCAGAGTATTTTTATGACCACAATAGTAAATGTGGACTGTGGAGGAACATGTACTGCTGCAGGCTACTTATTGCACAGAAGTAAAAAAAAGCACTTTTAGTCTAGTATTTTTAATTGTATTTGTGCCTGAATGGAGAGATGATTATTCATTAATATCATAAATATGCCTGTGTATACGGACATGTTCAACTAGAACATTGTGAAACTGGTGAGCTGTGGTTGTTTTTAGGGGAAGCTAACCACTGACTGCTTTTTGATTGTTGTCCTTCAGCTCATTGCTTTTGTTTTAACTCCTGCAACGTCTCACTGCTATCATTAGCATTGTTTCAGCTCCAGCAGCCTATTTCCAGTGAACAAGCTCCAATAAAGTTTTTACACTACTTGTACAGCACTAAATGGCAGACAGACAAAATTAGTGCCCAGTTTCCTACAGTAATGTAGTGGAGCATTAAGCAGCTGAAGAGCCAGATATTTAAATCTGCAATATGTAGTTCTCTTGCGCTAGAGATGAGACTTTAACTGAATCCATTCTGCTTCACCCACACCTACTCTCCCTTCTCTACTGTGCTCTGCTAAGCTGCTGCTAGTGCTATTCAGTGGGTCTGGGATACAGGCAGAGCCGGTGTCAAGTCCACCTTTGTTGAGTCCAAGACAGATCCAAGTTCAAGCTAGTCGAGTTTGAGTCAAGTCCAAGTCATAAAAGTCCAAATCTGAGTCCATGTCCAAGTTTAATTGAGATCAAAACTAACACATCAACACAGAAAGAAAATCTTTTCAAGACCACTTACTTGTTTGTAATGTTATTAGTACTCTATGCCTATGGTTGTGCTCTACTGTATTCTAATCAAAAAGTATGTACAGTGTAAAAACACAGCAGGATCAAATTAGATTTAGTTTCACCTAATATTATACCTACAAATTATGTTACTTTGGAACTAAATTGCAAGTGCGATTATGTTTTTGTAGCAAAGTCACAAGGAGGTGAATGGAGTGGATGGCGGGTGTGTAGCGTATAGGGCTGACAAACCATATACCCGAGTCCAGACTTAAGTACTACAGCCCTGGATACAAAAGGCTATACAAAGCACTTCAGTGAGATAAGGCTTGAAACACATTAGTAAAACAATAATCAAAAAAGTTGCATATAGTATCTAGCTGGTTGAGACTAAAAACAAAGCTGGGAGGAGAGCGAATGTTGGACTTTGCAAGATGTGCAGGAATAACTCAAAATTAATGTTAATATCGCTCCATGTCTGCTAAATGTGTGAATAAGCTAACGTGTATTTTGCTTGCTTTTTTTGTTTCTGCTGCCCCAAAGTGGCCAGTCAGTTACCTCTGCTATGTTAGGTTAAATTGTGGTTTAAGGAAGCACTTTGGTAGATGCTCACCTATCTTATTTTACAGCATTGTTTCATCATTTTTATCTTATTTTATCATGAGCAAGACAGAAAAGCAGTGAAAGCCCACTGTGATCACGGATAACTAGCGCATGCCTTAGGAATCCAGATCAAACCCATTACCCTATTTCCTGCACTCAGACACATATTAGAGGAAACCAAAATGAAGCATTACTTAATCTTAAAGTGAGGTTATTCTGAGCTGGATGGCTTCTTAGACAGTATGTAGAAAAAGTGAAGAATGTGTCCTGGGAAATTCTAATAGCCGAAGGCTAAAGGGCTCTAAATTAATTACTTGAGTAAATATTCAATGAATAAATTGATTAGCCAAATTGGCTTGACTTGATTTCACAGAGTCAACAGTGATAATTTTGTGGCTCAGCTTCACTGTGAAGACACCTATAGTGCTGTTAGATGAGGTGATGTGGTGTGTAAAATAATAATCTGATCAGTGCGGTTTGTCCCAGAGCTGTGAAAAGATAAATCACAGTAGTTAGATATACGAGTGCCTTTAGAGTGCCTATCTCTACCTATTCCTCTTTTTGTCTGCCTTTCTTTTGGCCTGTATTCAGAGGCAGAGATGGCTCCATGACAGCAGCTTTATTAATCACATCAATCATCAGTAACACCACAGCGACCAAAGGGAGCTCTAATCGCTTTCACAGAGCTGACTATTTCTTTCCTGAGAGGCTCATTGCAGTCTGCATTACCTGATGTGTGTGTGTATGTGTGCGTGGGAGGAAATCTGATTGTCTGTCAGCGTATTCTCTGTATGTACTTAGGACAGGAGGGAAAAGGATTTGTTTCCTTGAACTTGTTTATAACAGTAGCCCTCAAAGGTTTGTTACCCCACTTTCTTTGAGGATTAAATCTTTCTGCTAATTTCCTCAATATTATTTATACAGCATAACCTACCCATACTTCTTGGCTGTATTTTCTGTTGCTTGCTAAATGAGTCTTTTGTATGAAAAAAATGTTTTTCTCCCTTTTTTCTGGGAGAAGTTTGGTGGTACTGGTGGTGGTAGGTTTGTTGGTGTTTTGCAGCTATCATAAACTCTTGGTTTCAGTTCATCCAAAAGAGGTTTTGTGCATAATATTTGAATTTTGCAGGTAACACTATGTTGGTCAGACAGTTGTTTGATCAATCAAACCATTTGGTCCAGAATGGAAAATGTCAACAGTTACTGGAGGGGTTAAGGATGGCTAAAGATTACACTGCTGTATTTGCCCCTTGTTGAGTTTTTATTTTTTTTTACATTTTAGTATTACACAAAGATAACCTAAGTAAATAGAAAATGCAGTTTTTAAATGATGATTTCATTTATGGAGGGGAAAAAGATATCCAAACCTGCCTGACCCTATGAAGAATTATAGTGAGTACAGTGTTTCAGGTTGTAAATAAACCTGAATAATTTTAACCTACCACACTTGGTAGCTACAAAGTCTGAGATCATACTTTTGATGACAGAGCCATCATATAAATAGTACCAATAGGACCAATGTTCAGAGCTACAAAAAAAACAATAAAGAAGCATGTTGCATGGTCTGTATTATAGCCACCTTAAGTTGCCTCCAGAAGATGAAATGCTGGATGGCAAAGAATTATCTTCAGCTAAATGACAATAAAACAAGTGTTTTTCTTTAGTCCCAGTTGGTACAGAATACTACTGCAAGACTCTTGACTGGTACCAATAAAAAGGAAAGCATTACCCCTGTACCACCACCAATTAATGTTAAGGTTCTTTTATTTGTTTTCAAAGCCATGCATTGGGTGGCACTTGAGTACAGAACTTCTCAGCCCCTACTTCAACACTAGGCCACTTAGATCCGCACAACAACCTCTTCTAAATGTTCCACGATCGAGGCTTGTTAATAAGGGAGATGGTTCCTTTGCAGTGGCTTCTCCAAAGCTTTGGAACAGACTTCCTTTTTCAATCCAGTGATGTCCCTCAAGTGACACTGTTGCTTGGGTGGCATGATAGCTCAATGGGTAGAGCAGTCGTCTTCTAACCTGAGGGTGAGCGGTTTGATTCCCAGTCCCAGCAAGCTACATGTATTGGTGTCCTTCCGAGACACAATACCCTGACCCTTGGCGCTTCACAGGGGCAGCCTGTCCACAAAGAATTTCCCCAGGGGGATCAATAAAGTATGAATTATTATTTACAAAATATCTCAAGACATATACACATACATGTTTTCAGTGGCATTTGGTTGTGTTTTTGTACAATGTTATCCCACTAATTTTAGCTTGTTTTGTCTTGTTTTCTTTATCTTTTTTTGTTTTTTTGTATTGTATTTGTATTTTACTGTATTGTGTTTGTACTTTCTATTTATATAATGTTTTTTTTTGTATTCAATATGTAAAGCACTTTGGTCAACTCCACTCGGTTGTTTTCAAATGTGCAAATAAAGTGAATTTAAATTAGACATACATTTTCCATTAGTAATAAAACCTAATAATTTAGCCAAATGTGTTACTTTTGATTGACTACTTGAGTGCTCACCAGTTTTCCATTTTGGCCAAATTCTCTGTTTTCTTGGACGACAAACCACAGACCCTTAAAGGCTTCTGTTACATTTTGGGGGGGAACACTGAATTCCTTTGTCGCTTACTCTCTTCTTCTAGCTGCATCATCAGTCAGACTGATATTTTTGTGAAATTTCTCTGCATAACACCTTCTCTGCTTTTTGAACATCATTTTTTCTCTGCCATTTCAACTTTTCAGCTTAAACATGAGTCAGTTCACACAAACCTGGCATTCACTCATGCTCCTGAAGTGCCTGTTTCACTGTATCACTGAACATTTCCATAATAATATCTGTTTGGGATGGTGTGATTTCTTGGCAAGCACACCTCATTAATTAAGCATAACATGATAGGCATCCCTCACGTCATGTACTGTTTCAGCTGAGCAGGCAGATGGTTCATGATTTCTTAATGGAGAGAAATACTAAGCATGAGATGCTGGCTGTTTTGACAGATCAATGGTAGTGAGGTGGTGAGGTTCAGTGTGTTGCTCTGCATGTGCATTGTTTTCCAAATGGGACTGTCAGAATGCCACACCATACGTGGTGTAGGGTGTTTATTAAAAAGTAAAGGCTTCGCATGAGATTTCAAAGTCAGGAGAATTAGCTTCCTGTGAATAATAAAAAGAGATTGCCTTGTCAGAGTTAATGCCCAAAGGAATCTAGCTTAGTCAGATGAGAAATGAGCATGAAAAGAAAAATTGTTGTATACGTAATTGGTGGAAGACATCTCTTTGTTTCTGTGCTCAAAGGCTCTGATCAGAGTTCTGCTGGCTGGCAGAGAGGCTGAGGGCAAGCCAAGGCTGTGGGCAAGGCTCCATCAGATAGCTATTGTTGGCCAGGGTACTGGCACAGTCTCAACATGTGTCTCTCTGACTCTCATAGAGAGAAGAGGTTTTCTACAGCCTCCTGTGCATACACACTGTACACGACACGCACAGACGTGCACACAAACCATGATATTTGTACAGTTTCATTCACAGTGATGTTCTTGGACAGTTTTCACACAATATCTCATTGTGAGTACTAGCGATTGCTTAGTACTTTGCATCAAGTCAGTCATGTTTTTTGTTTGCTGATGTACTTACTGTTATGACAAACAATTGTGAAAGGGTTTGTGATATTGAATGTGAGCTTTTCAAGATGCACTGTCAGGTGCTTCGCAGCCCACACAATAGGTCTGATGAAAGAACATTTTCATATTGTTGTCCTAAATTTATTTTTCTGTGAGGTTTGTTTGTATGAAGGTTCCAAGTTGCATTCACTAAACCAAACTTAACTTCCAGACCTGTCACCATGTGGCTGCTAGATTAAACAAAATCAAACAGCTAAGTACCCAAGGCCCCAGACATTCAGTCTTTAGGTTTATATTTGAAGCTTTCACTATAAAGTCTAAATTCTCACAGATCCATTAATAGCACTAGGCAGTCAGAAAATAGGCAGAGACAAAGGTTTTCCCCACAAGTTAACAAATTTTATTTTACAATTTAAAACACCAGCAACTACAGAAACAGAAATTGTATTATCTTTAATAGTAAACAAATTAAAAATCACCAGAGTAAAATGAGTATATACTGTACATCTGAACTCTGCTTATATAAGACCAAGAGAACCAATACAGAGGTGAAACTACTGACAATAACTTTAGTGCAAACTAAAGAATGAGGCCTGAACAGGTGACTGCAGCCTGAGGAGAGAGGCAAACAAGCAGGGATGGGCCCCTCTCTGCACACACCCACACTATACACACCCAGCACACTCATGAAGCCTCCACCAATAAGACAACATGCATATAATAAGAGAAGTGCAACATATTAACACCTGAATGGTTACAAACATGGGAGGTGAGAGTGAAGGAGACTCATTGACTAACAGCCCCTAATGCTCTACCTGGCCGTGCTCTGTCTGGGGCCTACAACACTCACACACCTCCGCTACTTAATTGTAAGATAACACCAGCACCTACTGGTCACAATGTGTGTAAACTGTCACTCAGATCACTCGAATGCCAGAGGAGAACAGCATGGCAGAATTGGCATGCCATTATTTACAGACCACTGATGCAATACTAAAGTCGCATCTTGCATGTAAGTTCATGCATGCAGCATGTAGTGCTGATGAATGACATAAAGCGTAAACATATCACGTAGACATATCACAAAAAGAAAGAGCAGTATTATACAATAACATGTGACTGCTGAAGCTGTAAGCAAAAAAGTTCCTCAGTCATAATAAGAGTTAAATGATAAAAGTTAAATGAGACTGGGAAAGTATCACCTGTTTTTTGTGTTTTAGTTTTGTTCTGTTGTCTGCTTGACTCACACGAGGGATCACTGCTAGTGAATCGAATGTAGTTTGATTTCTATCCACACCCCATTGCTTCAAGGGAGCCTCCAAAGTTTAAGTACATAGAGTCAGACACACACTGTCACACATGAACCTCTCCATTTATCACTTTAAGGTTTGATAGTCCAGATAATTAAAGCTGTTCTTCTTTCATTTGCCTTTTTTATACAAAATGAAAAACATGGCATTTGTCTGGTGCTTAAATGGTACGACAGTAGAAAAAAGTTTATCATTTCACTAACTTATTTACATCACCTCTTAATGAGGCAAATGGTAGACAACTTACCGTCACTTTTTTTTTCGTATGAAATGTATGTGTTTCCTTTGGTCGGTGTTTAATCTTCTTCTCTGGCTCTTCGTCTCTTTCCCTACTGTTGAATCAAACAACACCGATTACAACCTTATTTTCTCTCTCAATTGCAATTGCAATTGCATGGTGCTATCACACAGAACACTGCTCGACATACAGTAGCTCGCTGGGGTGACTTAATGAAGGTCAGCGGGCCACGTCACACTTGTGGATGCTTCCAGTGGGCTCTCTTCCACATGATAACCTCTTCACTTCCCCTTGATCCCTCAGACATCCCTCCTTGATGGCTCTGTGACAGCTTCCTGTCTCACATTATCCTATCAGGTTAATTTGAGCTGCAGCCACCGAGGAAGTTCTTAACGTGATGCTAATGAGCTAAGACAGTATTAAATGAATGAGAAGTTTTTATTTTGGCTTTCACATTCCATTTCTCTTGGTTGAAAATGTCGAGAGCCGGCATGGTCTGCAGTGCAACCCCAAGCTTGACTATTTAAAAAACTTTAAAATGGATTTTATGGAGATTAATCAAAAATTAAAAATAGAGAGACATCTCAAATAGAGCAATGAACTGAACTGTATATAGCAAACAGTGACAGGAAAAGTCAGACATGAAAGGAATTTCATTGTTAATTTATTGAATTTTTAGAGATAGATATTCTGCTTTAAAATTTTACTTTAAGTAAAAATGAACCTGTTTGAAAACTATTTGAAGTAAAAAATAGCAAAAACACTGAGTAGAATTACACAATTTCCTCTTCTTTATATAACCCTGAAACTTGCATATTAAGAAAAAATAAATATCTTAAAAGTAAATATCTTTGTTACTGACCAAAAAAAAATGTCAGTTTTACTGAATAATTAAAATGATATTTTTTCCTATGTAAATGACTTTAAGTAGACAGGCCTGCCAATCACTAGAAATGTGCTTTATTGTGGGTTTTATGATACACAGACTATACCATACAAGTGGAAAAAATATAATTATGTGTAAAAAGTCCTTGGTTGCCTGAAAAGAGATTGTAGTAGAAACCAAAGCTAATCAAAATATTTTTTTTTGTCAATGTTGAATACTAATGTATGAATTGTAGCTGCCCACTCAACCTTATTGTCAGATGGTGCGATGCTTAAACACTATCTTTCTAACAGTGGGATTAAGCATTCATGGCTGGTGTGTCGTTACTAATGCTTGGCATTCATTGCATTGGAAGCCTGACAGTATACATTTTCACACGATTCAATGTAATCAGATTATCTTAATGCATTTGTAGTAGTTTGGATGTGGCAGAATTGCTTTGTTCCCCTAATTTGTATAATGCAGATGCAAATGTAGATATGGGTAGTAATGAGTTGTCACTGGATTAATGGCGTGTCACTACTACTAATTTATTATCTGAGGATTATTCCACTGTATTCCCTCCAACTCTGCCATATTATGATCTGATTATGTAAAAATAACTCCTAGAAGAAAATCCTGAAACACTCTGCACAGCCTTGCTACTCCTACTATATTTCACTCAAGAATTTGAGACAGAGATTTGTAAGCTATTAACACAGGCTCGACCCTCACCTTACATCATGTCACCTCAGGGAAAGGGGGTTGAATGGGGTGTGTTTGATTTAGCTGCAGTGACAGCTCTGGATCCATGTACTCTTTAAGGATTTTCTAAAAGACAAAACAAAGTCTCCAAAAGCCTCAAGCTAAGACATGATAGGCGGGCTTGTAGCACCATCTCCTCCTTTTCAACACAGATTGTCGCTCACTGGAGGCTAAGGAAATGTGACATGTTATTTCTTGAGAGCAAACCTGATTATACATCACTGGGAAATGTTGATTTTTTTCCTACTGTGGTGCCAGAATTCACCAGAAGAGCAAAACTGCTCATCATACACTATGTTCATTTTTAATTTTCACCAATGCTTCATGTCTTTGTCAGAGTGGTTTTGGGCACTCCCAGGTGTGGCTCCGTGTGGAGACAGTCTGGCACATGGCTTCATCTCAAGGTAGAAAGGATGAGAAGATAGAAGAAATATATTAACTAAACAAATCAATAGTACATTACAGTCTCCAGGAGGCATTCTCAAAAAGAGTTATACTCAGAGGCAGCAAGCAGCGAGTCCCTAGCCAACTCTGTGCCAATAAACATCAGTAAATGCACAAACACACAGAAAACCATTCTGTGGCAGTGCCACAGTAGCCAACTACTATTAATCGGATGAACCACAGTGTGTGCGTATGTGAAGTGGGGGTGATCTATTATTCCAATGATGACAAATTTTATTACAGTAGAATAAGAGGAAGAAGAGGTGACTGCTACAGTATGTACTAGTTCAGCCTCCGCATAAGCTCGCAAGAGGTGAAACAGCTCGGCTGTGTATGAAAAAATACAACCTAAGCCACAGTAAAGACTCCCTGATTGCTAATCAGATATAAATGATGGTCTGGCACTACTGTTATTTGTCAAACATTTAATCTTTCACTGCTCTGTGTGTTATCATCCTCTTCTGACAACTGTGTGAATTTCTTATCCAATGTGTGTCTTCCTAAAAAATGATAAATAATCAACCTCTGATCAGATAATCAGTTCTGTGTAAAGAATGAATTAAGATGGACTATTTTTTGTTGCTTTAAATTATGCATTTACATTTAATAGTCAGTTTATCCAATCTTAACTGTTTACTTAATGTGGAATGAGACACTTAGTCTTAGGCCTCCCAAACATCACAGGTGAAATACTGCAGCAGTCGCACAGTTTGAAGAGTCAGTGAGACCCAAAGAGGTGACGACAAACAGTTGATTAGTCTTATATTGCGCTAATGAACTAAGCTGGGCTAATGGACTGTTTGTCTTCACTTGTGTGGAAATAATTACTCTTTATCTTAGGTGATTGTTGTGTTGTCAGCAATGTTCTAATGTTAGCTTGTGGCTAAAAGTTCCAACACAGACAAGACAAAAACTGATACTGGAACAATCTGCAAAACCCTTTTTTATTGTTTGGTGCCTGTATATTTGCCTGTAAGAATGAATGAATCAGTTCATGGTTGACAGGTTAGGAGATTAGGAAAAGTTTGTGGACACACTAATGCTGTAACAGTCCCCTGATTTTGTTATGCTTTTTATGTTTCCGTTTACAGTATGTATGTGCTATCTTGGCACCAGAAACTGAGATGAGGATCTAAATTTCAACCCCATGTCTTCCACTAAAAACACAGGTGAGGATTGTAAGTTCCCACAATTGTTTCTGGGATCCTGGAAAAGTTTCATTAGTGGGCTAATTGTGCTATTTTGGAACCTGCACTGTACTTGACCATAATGCTGCATGTCAGCCATGTTATTGAAGTGAACTTTGCTATTGAGTATCTGACCTTCTAGCACAAGCACATCTCCTAACAACCAATATTTGCTTTTGTATCTACAATATAGCTATACTATACTACACTATATATACTGAATTTTTAGCAATCAAAATTTTCTAAACACTGCAACACTTTCACAACACGTATCATTTAACTATTAATGATGTTTCACTGTGAGACACGTTTCATTTTCCTGGGCTGCTGCCACTCCTCATTTGTGAGTCTCGTCAGCCTCAGCAGTTCTGTATGTCAACACTCTAATTCTCTCCTGCTCAGCCTCGGGTCAGCTCTCTCTTCCATTAAACTCACATAATCCATGGCCACTGAAATTCCCACTCCATAGAAAAGTGCTCTACACTTGTGTAATTACCCAGGATTTTTTTCTCTCTTCCTCTGTCTGTCTCAAGGGGTCTCCCTCTGTAGCAAAAGAGAACAATTAATTTTGGGTCACTGCTGTGGGGCATTTGGAAATTAAAACTGTCTCTCTTGGATTATTCCTGCTAAAATAAAACAGCTTGATTATTCCCCTAAGAATTTTTCACTCTACTCATTTCCCTAACCTATAGTAGCCTTAATAATGGATGACCAACCCACTGATAGGGATATTCCTCTCAACACAGGAAGTGTTTAAATGGTTCTGTCTGACTGTTTGTTTTCTTTTGCATATTCTGCCATAGCTAAGAGATTGTACCAAAATGATTTGGGTTGGGAGGTGGGCTGAGTTTTTTTATGTTTCATTAATATTGTGCACAGCCATTACGCACACCACAACCCAGTCTCCTAAAAATTAAGTTCCTGTGCAACTAAACTGCAACCACAATTATGTTTTTGTGGCAATCGTAATGATCATTGTGATGAAACATACTTTTTGAAAGAATGAAGCACTAAAAAAGAAAATGAGTTGCAAGGAGGTGGCTGGATTGGATGGCAGGTATGGTGGTATACTGTGCAGGGCTGACAAGCCACAGACCCAAGTTTGAGACCAAAGTCTCACATGAGGTTGGGTTTAGGCAAGAAAAGTAGTGAGGTTAGAATTAGAGAAACATGGTGTTTTGGTTTAAAATTTAATGCAGATGTTGCGTGTTTTGTCTTTTAACCTAGCCCATAGTCCTTCCCTAACCTCAACCCAGTGCTGTGATGCCTGAACCAAAACATACACGTTAATAACGCTGGATAACTGCAAGATTGGATATTTTGGCGGACAAAAATATGTTGCCTGTGTACATTTCATTTATATGTTACGTATCAGCATATTTGCGACTTGTCATTTACATTAGTTGTGAACATATGATCATTATGTTAACAGAAAACCTAATAGTTAGCAAGAACTAACTGCTATATCAGTACATTTTTGTTTTACACAAGGGAACGAAGGGAATTTGTTCTGGTTTGCTGTTATATGCAAAACTGAATTATATAAAGTGTATCAAGGTTTAAGACATCATAAGAGAAGTCCTACACCCGTACATTCTTACTCCTTGTCAAAACCTGGTGCCTACCATACCATCCCTTTAGCAAAAATAGAAAATGTAGATAGAATCAATAGTAAAAGGAAAAAATAAATAAATAAATAGAAAAAGGAATACCTTCTCATTTATCTGACAAGCCACATATCCAGAGAATTTTTGTTCAGATGGAAAAGAACACACATCTCTCAGGTACTTATGCAATACTTAGAAAAGCTTCTTTGTTTTTCCATGCAGTAGTTTGTAGAACTTGAAATACCTAACCAAGAGCAGGATTTAAGTGTTTTGCAAAGTGTTTTATTGCACTACAAACTGCAAATCAATTTTATCTCTCCATGAGCGATGGGAAAGTGAGAGGCAGCTTTTGGATCATCATTTGGAAACTGATGATCCGAAAACTGACAAAAAGAATGGACACTTTTGTCAAAATCACTTCTTTAAGCCATTAGTAGAAGTATTCTCATTTAACGATCTGCCCAGGCAGAAATCTTAAATCTATTTTGAAAGCAGTTTCAGATCCTCTCAGTTACCAATCAATGGTAGCCCCTCTTTGTGTTTTCCTCCAGTATCTTTGGAAAGTGTGGCACTAGGTAAACGGGAGAGCACAAGTGTATACTGCAAGCATCCCTCATCTGATTTAATTAGATGGATCCTGATGGCAAAGACATGCTCTGAATTCTATTAACCTCACCACAGAGGGGGGGAAACTCTGCACGACACTGATGAAATATTTACTGGTGAGATTTACATGCTCCGGAGGGCAGCGGGCATCAGGAGAAGAGGTGGAGATGGGAAAAAGAGGAATCAGAGGATATTCCAGGAGGAGGCCCACTGGTGTTCATCATCTCTTATGGAATATTGTATAATAACAATTGGAAATGAATGAATGAATAAATGCTTAGGGGAGACCGTGGCGCAATTAGTAGGGCAGTTGTCTATGAATCCCAGGGTTGGTGGTTTGACTCCTGATTCCCCCCAATTCCTGTCCACATGTCAAAGTGTCCCTGGACGAGACACATATTTCCCCAAGGGGATTAATAAAGTATCAATCATTGTAATTGTTATTAAAACATAGTCCCTCTATTGTGATCATATAGGATCTGGTTTAAATTTGAAATTTAAATTGGAGTTATTTCTATTTCCAGTAATATAGCACTATAAATGTAAAACAATCCTCTTTTTATGTAACTGAAATGTTGATCTTTACACAAACATCAGTAACATTATTCCCCTCTAGTTTTGAATTAAGGGTTTTATTAGGAACTGATGTATAGTACGTAGGTTGTGGACCGGCTTCTGTAGACACAAAGGACATTTCTTGCCAAAGGCAATGACATGTAGTTGAGCTTGTTAACAGTGTAGAAAATGTCATACTCTCACTTCTTTCTGTTTAAGGAAAAAAAATTAAAAACAATGCCTCTGTAAGAGCAGAGAGGTGCAGCTTATTTGACTCGCTGCACTTTCAGGATTGCAGTGAGATGCTTTGAGGTTTTAATTTCCTCATCTTAGCAGCAGTCAACCTCTCTAAAGGGAGTATTAAAGTGCTGTCGCGTGAGGTGAAATCTTGTGTTGACAGTTCTTGAGACAAAGATAATGAAATTTGAGCTCAAAGGAAAATGAAAAAAATAGCAAGATAAGTTTTCCAAATTTGATACCATACATTTAATTAAAAATTTTCAATTTTGATAATACAGATGGATATGTGGTTTAAATGAGGGTAAAGTGTTGAACAAGGTCAATTTCAACATTTAAGACCCATCAGAAAAATCGCATTATAGAGACTCTTATTTAGGGAGGTTGCCTCTTACCCAAAGGAGGTGAACTACATGTTTCCACTGCTAATGATTAGATTCTGTGGGGGTTAAGGCTGTGCAGATGTCTGTGTACATATAAATGCATGAGTGTATGCAGGGGGTTGTGAGATACCCCAACCTTCATTTGTATGTTTAAAGCCTTTGTGAGATTTTGCTGAGGTTATTTAAAATTGAGGCTCAACATGTTCGTATGAACCGTGTGTGCCTATTCATTAAAATTTTACCATCATGTGCTGAATAAAAAGAAGTGGATGCTAGTCAGTTTAATGTTTCATGTAGTCTTAATGAAAAGAAAAATTTGACTTAATCATAAATGAGCTGCTGACTGTGCACCAGACCTCATAAAAAAGGTCTAGAACTAACAAGGTATGCACTACAAGTAGTATTTCTAAAATTAGCTGCTTCTTACATGGATATTAATGCCTGTCAATCTTCAAAGTGGAAAAATGTTGAATCCAAATCACATCAATAGCCACTTCTCAAAATACTTCTGCTGCATAATCTAGTTTTCAGCTGTCCATCTGTATGCTCAATATGTTCCAATCAGTCACATTTCACCAAATGCTAAATGCAGTTCTCCAGAGCTTCTAGGATTGCAGTACCATGAAACAGAAGCTGTGTATTTTCATAGTTTGGCAAATTTATTATTGTTTGTAACATACTGAACATACAGATGGTCTGGGGAAAAGTGGATTATGTTGCTGTTAAACATTTTTGTAGCTTTTTCTCCCACTGTGAAAACTTGTCATGCTTGGAATCCATTATAAAGTAATTGACTGAATTTAAAGTAACCGTGTACTGTAACTGCTGTTCCCCAGTTTTACCAGTCCACAGGGGGTTAGTCGTAGTCAAAATATTTTACTCTCAATATTGACAGGCACTTTGTCCATCCAGATGTTGCTGTTTCCCTGCAAATGAATGATTGGGCATATTTCTTTGATGTACAGTTTTCTGTGTGCTCATTTCATGAATATACATGTAGTATAAGATAATGTGTCTAAATTAACTAACTGAACTGAAGTCACTTAAGAATAATTCAGTTAAAAGATTTCATATTTCACACAAACTATTTAATTAATGCAAAGCGTTAATCGCTTCTCGGCCTTTTGGCTAAGATCAAGTGTAGTATCTGTTTTTATCAGTTTAATATCTAATACGTCCCCTACCCGGGCACCAGTTATTAAATTGATTTTTGGAACAGGGAGATGGAATAGGGGCTTGCCCCGTCCACTCCACGCATCGACCTGGCATCCCAGGGGGCGGCATGATAGCTCAGTGGGTAGAGCGGTCATCTTCCAACCCAAGGGTGAGCGGTTCGAGCGGTTTCTCAGTCCTGGCAAGCTACATGTCAAGGTGTCCTTGGACAAGCCACTGAAACCCCATAGCAGCGGTGACACAGGTCTAGCAGCTGTCCAAACAACAATTTCCCCAAGGTGATCAAAGTGTTAATTATTATTATGTTTTAATCGAGTTTGTTTGGCTGTTACAAGCAGCATTTGATGATCCTATTGTACTCATCCTTTTATTCTCCTCCACTGGATTGGAGTCAGTGAAAGATGTGACAGGTCCCCTGAAACTGACCTTCTGCAATGCACCCAAGAAGTAACAATGGCAAGTTAGTACAGTATGAGCCACATGATAAAATGACTGAAGCTGTAACTGCACCTAGCGTTGATACGTCCATGAACTCAAAATTTAATAGTCTGAATAGTTAAGTGATCACACTGTGTTCTCTGCTGCATTATATTATGCATACGTTCACTCTCTGTTCCTGCAGAATGTCTATACAGAGGTATTTTGTCGTGTGCATAGGGATAACAAATCAGTTTAGCCAATGTCCACAATGAAATGAAATTGATTTTGTACAACAGTTGAGACAGTGTGTTCATTATAAACTGTTCAAACAGTTTTTTGTATTTTGCATTTGTTACGTTTGGGCAACAGAGCTTTCTCTTAGTCACATTAATGCTTTTGCTATAGTAAGTTAACATGACCTCATTTAGATTAGAGTTCAGATAGCATCATTTTTTTGTGAATCAGTTACTAAATGGGGCTACTCATGGATCATCTGTCTAATTCTCACACTAACAAGCTAAAGAGATACAGTATGATAAGGGTATACAGTACATAGTGCATGTACTGTATATGTATGTGATGCTTATAATGTGTGTACATGTCTAAAAACAGTGTGTATCAGGGACATTTGAATAAAGACAGCTAGTCATGTGTCTATCTCTCATCACCATGAAATGAACAATTACTGAAAGCCACAGAAAGAAATTTGTCTCTGAGCTTGAAACCATCTAGCTCAAAAGTCAGTATCAGTACATGAGCACTGCATGCTGATGGGACAAAGTAACACATTTGTTAGAGGCTTCGACGTTGACGTCTGCAAGTAAAAGTGCTTCACTTAAACCAACACAGAAGCTAAGGAAGTGCGGAAGCTACATATGAAAACAGAAACCGTCATTTGCAGCTTCATTGAACTTAGTTTCCTTGATCTTGGGTCACTCACAGGCTTCTTAAGTGCCCAATGAGCAGAGGTTCACTGGTAACATAGTATTTAGAGCTTCTCAGTATACCAGGATGACAATAATGATAAAGAAAAAAGCATAGCTGTATTTTAAAACTGATGTCATAACATAAACCTATTGTTTCATCCTGTATAAATGTCTCTTGAAAGAAAATTTTATAGTGGCAAAAATATATACAAACTACCACTTACCACATAACTGGAGTTCTGTGAGTGGACCTTACTACTTAATACTAGTCAGGTCTGTTCCACTGACTGAGGCTCTTTGCATCAGTCATCAACCTCACATGTTGCTGCTGTACTTTCTTTCTGGCATCCATCGCTCACCCTAATGATTCTTTTCCTCCCAGCACTTACAGTACCACCTGTTCTACTGCTACTGTCTAATTGACACTGACTGGATGTTGTCACCCTGCAAGGGACTGTTAATGAACAAACTGCTATCAGACCACTAACTATGCTAAGCTAGCTCTGTGCATCGAAGAGGTAGAGGGCAGGCACCACAAGCTGTTTTCCCTCCCACCCTTCATCCCTCCTGGGGTGGAAGCCAGGCCTTTCATCCCCACTCAGGACTCCTGCCAAAAAAAACAGTGAATAATTCACCACCTTCTGGATGGATCTGCTGTAACAAAGTCTGCTTGTTCGATGCATTCACGTCAGCATGTAACACAGTATGTCCACATTTTTATACTTTTGAAAAAACAGCAAAGGCATATCCTGAGAAAAGTCTTTATGCATGGATGTCAAGTGTCAAATATATTTAAAAAAACAAATGAGCAAAATAACGTTTTTATTTTCACAGTTCAGACTCATCTTATCTTCTATGTGCATCTCATTAATTGTAAAGGGTTAACTCTTAACTCTGGACATTTGACTTGCAGCTGCATATTTTCTTCCGTGTATACTGGTGACAAGAAAACTAAAACGTATGTATACTTACATAACCTGCTCCCGTTAAATTAGTAAGTTGACTGGTTGGCAGCAATTGCTAACGCCATTGTTTTGAGTAATTAGCAAATTGTGTAAATGTTTCTGATGCTTAGTTGAAACATGAAGGCTCTTCATAGAGTATTATGTACAAGCCAACACATACAAAAAGCACGGGGTGAAAAAAAAGATGAGGGTGGAAATGTATATAATTACTATGTCAGCACATTGCCATATGCTTCTTGGCAGCATAATGAAGACAAGCTGGAGAGAGAGATGCAAAAGAGAGCAAACACTGTGTGAGCCACAGCAGCTGTGGCTGGAGGCAGTCAGTACAAACTTCTTGCAGTAAAAAACTTTGCGACCTTATTAATGCTTATCAATTACTGACAATGGCTATAGTTTACACTGTCAGCTGCACACATACGTAAGGGAGCGTAATGTCAAAACCACAATGCAAATACAACTACGATAGAAATCAGACATTTGATCACAATACACAAGAGAAGGTGATGTATAAAGAAAGTTAGAATTATATTATGATTTCTGTGAACTTAATTTCCTTCAGAAAACAGTATCTAGAAAACAGTCGTCAGTTGGACAAATACTGAACTGATCCATGTAAAATATATGAGGATGTACTGACACTTAATGTCATGTATGTCACTTTAGCAACGTGAGCAGCATGGTTCAACGGATAGCACTGTCAGTTGTCCACCACGTGACATGTCTGTTGACTGAATTGCCATTAAATTTGGTACAGACAGTTGTTTCTTTTGCTGTTTTTACTTGATGCTCTTTTGACTCTTTATCTTGTGCCATCATGGGGTCAGATTTTTGTAACAAAGTACCTGCAAAATGACATCCCCATATGTTTTTTAGGAAACGTATTACTTTGTGGATTACCTTCTGATGCGACATACTGAAAATTTTTTAACACACTGGAAACAATAGTAACAGAATCTTAAACTTGATGTTTACATGTCTCTTACTTACATGCACCACTGCAGCGTACATCTGACTTTTCTTTCAAATAAAAAATTTCCTGATGCAGTTGCTTATCTTTTTTCTGATGATTCCAGCAGGAACTATTCATATCAATCCACTCCAGCTGTCAGTCACAAACTATTGTTTTTGCAGTAAACAAATGTGACCACAAGGGTGCTCTAATTAAATCTTCACCTCGGCACTGTATAGCTACTGTATCATTAGTTCTTTGTGGGAGCCAAAAAAGAAACAGTTTCATAGCTGTTCCACACAATGCCAAAGGTATGTTTTTATAACATCAGATATGTGAACAGTGGTGAATACCTCTTAAACCAGATCCAAACTCACAGATAAATCAGGACCTAAATGTCAATATGGCCTTTGGAACACTGTATTTATAGCTCAGCTACGTCACTGAGCCCTCTCTGCCACTGGCTCACTCACCTTAGGTTTCACTGCATTTCCTGTGAGCATCAACAAATTGAGCACAATCACAAGTGTCTATACATTTTACTCTGTAACAACCTAAAATCTGCGAGTGTTTTGTATTTTACAAGCATTACAGAAGCAAACTATTACTTATTTATTTACTTATTCAAAGAAAGCCCTGTTGTGTTGGTCATTTTATTTTTCTTTCTCTTTTCAATTTAGGTGACATCTAATTTCTTAAACAAATAATTAGATATGCCTCTTTGAATCTAACAATATACTAATTAGTTCGACAAGCACAAATTAGCACAAGCATAAAAAAATACATTTATATTAATATAAAAATGTAGCTCTTGAGCAGCAGTGATCCTTACATGATTTTTTTCAGTCTTCGGCATTGATTAACAATTCATAGCTCCCTTTTTCAGGTTATACTTTTCATGTATTCAGGGAAGCTTTGACCTTTGCTCTAATGTGTAGGTCTTTTCCCAAGTTGCTGCTGCTCAGGGCTTTTGATATGAACTATTGCCTGAAGGCAAAATGCATTGATGCAATGGTAAATGAGACTTTTACTATGTTTTTCATGCTTGTGAAAGCTGTATTATTGGTGATATGGGGCCCATTACATCAGGCTTTACATATAATTATGAACCCTTGCTATGTTGTATGCTCAGTTTACATGATAACTTGTGTTGTCCACTCGCTTGGCTCATTTCAGGAGGTGAATGTGACTTTGTCAAAGTGTGGATGTGCTACTGGTATTAAGCAGCTGGCTTTGCACGGATCAGCCTACAGCTTTGATCCCTTACTGCCACTAGATATAAAGGTCAAAAAAGGTTGTGGCCATGAGGACCCCTTCTGTACTGAAAACAAATGATGTCCTTTTTTCGGCCCTTGTCCACTTTTCCAGACATCCCTACAGTTTACATTAAATAGTATTAACGGTCTGTATAGTGCTGTTTGCCAACATCACGGTCAACACATGCTTACATTGTGTATTGTGCTGAATGAGGCATTATGACCCAAAATGGACAATTATGTATGTGAAAATATAACATGAGCCACTGCTTTAAATTATTTTACATAAAGGATGTCAAAAATGTAATGCTTATAAAATACAAAAAAGTCTGGGATCATAGTTCCAGCTTGTACATGTGTAAGGAACATGTGGTTAAACTGAGAACATGTGATGTGTCCACTCTGGCCAGCTCTGTGTATATATCTGTGTGCTGGATGAGCCCCGTTGATCCAAACAGACCCCGTGGCCAACAGAAGTGTACCCAGATGGATTGCCTGAGGGTGAGGAAGGAAAGAGACACAGCCTTGGCCAAGCTGACCGCAGAACCAAGCAAGGAAATTAATCATGCGTATGTGATCAACATGATAAGTTTGGCAAAGTGACACCCCCCCTCCTAAAAAAAAAGAAGTCCTCTGTGACTCTTTTAAATAAAAGTAAGTTTCTGTATTATTAGTCATTGTTGGCTTGTCTGGAAGTAAATCTAACCTTGATGAATGTGCACATACTTTATTTTTGGCAATGTATGGAGAATGGAAGCTACACTGGTCAGTGAAAAATTAGCAGAATAACAAAAACCAGAACTGTATAAAGTTCGCAAACTTAATACACAAGTAAAAGTGCAAGTTCTCAAGTAAAATATCCGATAGTTGAGTCATGGCAACTGGACTTTCTTGTTTGTTCGAAACGTTTCACTACTCATCCTACAAATGCTTCAACCAAACAAGTCCAGTTGCCATGACTCAACTATCAGATAACTTCACCTGGATGACTGAGAATCTTCATTGACATATATAAAAAAAAGTACTAAATTACAACGTCTAAATGTTATTTAAAGTACAAAAGTAAGTAAGTACTCCACTAAGAAAACGGTGTATTTGCAACAATGCAGGATTTGATGTTGTTGATAACATAAATGTCGCAGTTTAGTCCAGATTTGTTTGACACATTCTCAAGGGTGAAAATTAGGACTAAAATTTGTTACCTACAAACTGTGGCACAAAAACAGCAGTTGCTAAAGGTGGGTCTGATTTTAAATATCTTATCTTAGATCTGTCAGGAGGTTAATCCATAAATTCTACATTAGCATTTTTTTTAATATAATGATTTTCATAAGAATCTAATCCTGTAAAAAGTAACTAGTAGCTAATGATGTTAAATTAAATGTAGTGGAGTAAGAGCACAATATTTTCCTGTGATTTGTAGTGGAGTAAAGGTAAAGTGACATGAAATAGAAATACTCCAGTAAAGTACAAGTACCTCAAATTTGTACATCATTTAATTTCTGCATATTAGTGTGTGTTCAAAAACAGATTGAGGCAAGTGAAAGGTTTGTGATGTGCAGATGTATAGATATGAAAAAAAAGTAAAGCTACAATCTCAGCCATCAGTACAGATGCAGATATGATTTACTGTTACATATTAAGTTATGAACGTAATATCACACAGTTAGTCAGTTCCATTTTAAAAAGCATTAGGCCACAAAGACTCTCAGATTGAAAGACAACAAGAGCAAGTGATGAACAGGGTGAAAGACGATGGTTAGAGCATCGACTAACCAACAGGACGTCACAATAAGAGCACAAGATGGTTGAAATTGCCTGTCAGAGGCAACAGTGTGATAACATTAACACAGGAACATCTTTTTATTTCACTCCTTTAGCACACTAAGTTATGGGATAAATCATTTTAATGCATGCCATCAGTACTCACTCAAGTTAAACAGGCCTCCTGTGAGGAGGCTTATTCCATGCTGGAACTGTATTAATATTCATACAAGTGCACTTCTCTGGATATAGCCATATGTTTGTATGTGTTGGGAGAGGCACAGAGCATCTGCTGACACTCTGGCTCGACAGATAAGATGCTAGACACAAAATGAGCTTTTGTTAAATAATTTGAATTTTTCAACTGAGAAAAACTTGGGAAAGCACAAAAAAATGAAACATCTGTCTAGCACACGTATGATATTCAGTTGTTGGGCCAATCACTTAAAAAATGTAATTACTCGTTTTATTGATATGCTAATTACATTACATCGTTACTCAGCACAGCTTGGTCAAAGTTGTCTTTACCCAACTGTTGTATATGCCAAAATAATGGGCATTTCTCTGAAGTGAAGATAAAATAATTAGAACTGCTGGTTGTAACATAAGCCTATATGATTGTTACATTACCTGGAGAAAAAGTAGTGATATTCGATAAAGAAACATTTGGAATGGAAATAAAGAACAGGGTAAAGCAGCTCAGAAACCAGCTGTGCCTTATGCTTCGCAGCACTTTGTAGATACCTAATGGTCGCAACAACTGTGTTTAGCTGCTTTTCCTGCAAGTCTTTGTTGCTGGTAGAAAAACAGTAGTGAAATCCCTTTCACTCACACATCTAGCAAAGCCATATTCACTGGAAACCTACTCACTGAAAACCCCACTGTTAATCACAATGAATGAAAGGACTTAAAGATGGTGGCTAAACGGTGCCCTATTCAGTGAAGAGAGAAGTTGAAATTTTTTTTTTTACCTTCACTCTGTATGACAAACTAACATGAAACAGTTACTATGGTGGATAGAACTAATATATAACCATCCTCATACTGGTGTTGTGGGGGTGCAATCAGTGGGTGAAATCTGATCTGATACATGACCTGTGCATGATTGACTCCATGTTAAGGATAAATTAGGCTTTACATTATTGACTGATAAAATCTCCACATTACTGTAAATGTAACTAAGTATTTTGTGTGTATTTTCCCTCTCTCTCTGTCTTTTCCCATCCGTCCCTCCTGGTATTCTTTGTTCTGGCATTTCTATCTTGCGGTGTTTGCTATTTTTCTCCTGCAATCAGACACACAGATTCATCTTTGTCATCCTCAGACACCACCCAAATCAATTTCCCAGCACTCTCCCATCTTGGAGGGCCCCTGTCAGGGTTGGCACCTTGCGGCTTGGGACACACCTATATGCGCGCGCACACACACATACAGTACACTTTCACTTTCGTTCACCCACATGCACACACTCATACAGTGATTCACCACATCACCGTTCTCTAATGTCTTACTTGCTTCATCTGTGCAATGTCCATCTGTCACCGCTGACAGGTCCTGGCAGCAGCATCTATCCATCCCACCTTTAGCCACACACAAGCCCACATTCACTTTCTCTCAAACATCAACCACTCCACCTTGATTTCTTTCTGAACTTGAGAACAAGAAGTGAGGATGGTGGACACTTGGTAGACGTACTGATGCAGGGCCATGTCCTTAGATGGCTGCAGCATGTTCAATTCCAACATGGGACTTTGCGTTAGTTAACCCAGCTAGTCAGCCATGATCAGTGGTATCAAGGAGAGCATGTGATGCATTAGCCAGGAGGATCAGCTCAGGCTGGCATTCTGTGGAGAATAAGTTAGACATGGTATCATGGCTTGTGTGTTTATGAGTGTGTTTGAGACGTGGCTCTTGTGGGCCAAACATAGCTGCAATGCCACATAATAGAAAACATATTATTGATGTTATGATGTTAGCATTTAGCTAACATCAGCACCGCTATGTCTAAGTACAACCTCACAGAGCTGATTTGTGTTATGTTTTTAGTTATGTATACGTATGTCTGTCTGTGTGGTTGTAGTTTTGTAATAACTCAAGAGTGGAGAAATCCCCTGCTCCCTGCAGGATCTATTTTTGCATCTTAATGAGCATAAAATTATTTCGGTGCTTTACAGTACAGAGTTTAAATTAATATAACCCACTCATTTTGTGCAGTCGTTAAATGACTGGCAATTAATGTATTTTACAGCTTAATGCATGACCATATTAGCACAGCTGCTTAGTGAAATATATCACACTGATTAGCCCTATACATTAGTTGGTTCAATAACCTTTAAATGTTAAATGTGTGTTGAGGTGGTGCACAGAGAGATTCTGTTCAACAATCACATACTGTATATGGGGAGAAATGCAAGAACAGATGATGAAAGATGTTTCCTGAGTCTAGCTCATCCATGACATCCTGGTCGTTGCATTATTAAGTCACCGCTCTCACTCAGTAAGTATAATGTCCAAATGGTTGCTTACAGTTGTTTTTTTAGTTCTTATTTTTTATGCCCACCAACTGGGCGATAAATATCCCACAATGCCTTTATGTATCAATCCCCTTTCTAGGTTCACTGTCATTTATTAGTCTTCGGTCCTTACATAACTGATGTATCTGTTTACTATCATCTTACTAAGCTCCTTGCAATGCTGATGCCTACCATGCATAGGTTGTTTGAAGAAAATGACTACGTCGAGGCAGTGTTGTAGCAGCTTTGAACTGTTTTGGGTGTGTGGCATCAGAATTCTCTTCACTGAGGCTGTGAGTCATCATTGTGTGCTGAATGAAATCTGTCTACTTGGCTTTTCGATTCTGCTCACAGTCATAATACATGTCAACACTGAGGCATTTAACAAAGATGCCTTGACTCCTTCTGGCAGCAGGAGCAACAACAGGATAGTATCTAGTGAATCTGAATGTACTGGTAGATAAACTTAAAACCAAATAAAATTCAAACTTTAATTATATAGCACCTTTTTTTTACAGGTAAATGGAGTTTAAGGTGGTTAACAGCCAACTGAGAAGTTAAGACCAAGACACACCAAATGACACACCACCAAAACATAAAGCAAAGAGAACTAATGTAAGAATTGGTGTAAGAATAGGATAATAATAATAATGATAATAATATGAGACAAATAGGCCATTGCAAGACCATAAAGTGCTTTAAAAACAAGTAGAAGAATTGAGTAGAAGTAAATTTATCAGTACAGAAACTGACAGGCAACCAGTGTGAGGACTTTTTAAGCTGGTGTAATGTGTTTTGGTCAGGGCTCGGGCAGCAGAGTTCAGCTGTAACTGATGTGTAATGTTTTTGTGAGCATTACAATAGTCCAGTCTGCAGGATATAAAAGCGTTATTAGTCTCTCTGCTTTTCTCAGAGCCAGAAAAAGCCACACCTTGGCAATATTTGTAAGACAAACCCCACACAAGCCTTAAAGTATAATTTTGAGTAAAAGATGACACAGAGGTTTCTGACTTCCTGGCTCGGGATAAGTCATGAACAATTTAATTTTGTGACCAGTTTCTCTCTTTGAGCTTTTGGACCAACAACTGGTTGAGCCTTAAATAGTTCTGTGACATCCAGGCACTGATCTAAAATGAACACTACGCAAATTAAATATATGACTTTTTTGGGTGGATGATGCTTCTTTGCTAACACATTGCTCAAGTTATTTATTTTTATTTGCACTAAATTGATTACCGTAAACCAAAACTAGACATAGATTTGTCCTGAAGGGGAAAAAGCCACATGCCATGCAAAGCGATGGTCAGTAATTGTGTTGACACTGACTGATAGTGATGTGTTGAGGCAAAAAGGATCATAAATCACATGTGACAGCAGTCATGGAGCATGGCTAGAAAACACGCAAGCATGAATGCATCTTATAACCTGAGATTTTGTTGTTGTCTAGCAATCTGTTGTTTACTTTCTGTTCTTTGCACAATTGAGCTTGTGATCCACTTTTGACATGATTTGTTTTATGAGTGCCAAATATTGTCTCCATTTTATCAGGCAAAAAAAGTTGGTTTTACGTTAGGTTAGGTGTAGCATAGATACAGCTCATTGTGATTAAGGTAAGTTGAGGTTAAAACAGCAATAACTGACTGAAACAAGCTTTTAATGCAATTTCAATTATGTAAATTGAACAGATATGAAGCAAGACTGTATGTATGTAGTTTAGTATAGTATTTATAGTTTGTTTTGTTGTATATTTCATTTTAAATAAATAAATTTGCCATTTTACAGGTACAATTCAATCCTCAATACCCCATAATCACAAAGTGAAAAATATGTTTATGCATTTTAGCTGATGTATTAAAATCTAAAAATTCAGAAGTTTTGACATGCCAGTCAAAATTGTGGTTGGTGCATGCTGTTTGATTTATTTTCCTTGAGATAAGTTCACCCAAGATAAATTGAATTTATTTGATAGGGTCTTGAAAGGCACAAATGTGTTCATGAGGTCTCACAAATCACATGCATGTCAGGACAAAAACAGTGCAATTAACTCTATGAAGGGTAAGAATTTGCATTTGCATTGCATTTTTATCCATTTAAAGTCTGCAAAAAGTGAGTCAGAAAGAATACTTTCAGAAGCACCTTCTATCATCACACTCTCTCTCTCACTCCCCCCGTCTCTAAGTAAGGACGTATTTTCCTTGTTGTTTGTATTTACAAGACTCACATGTTTGGCAAATATATTTCTCTTTGTGTGTAGGTTATCTTGTGGATGAGAAGGATGCACTTCTATCCTTGTCATTAAAGAAGCAACATGATCATCAAGGCGCACTGTATTTAAGGCTCAGGCTGCTGATACAGTCTATCCCCCTCATATGTGCTATAAGATAAAAACTCACACCAAACTCCATTCTGGCTTGTGATCCTCTCATCCCTTGTAAAGCTGTGCTCTGGAACAGTGATCAAGATAAGTCTGGCAATTTTACACAGCAACACTCCAGTAGAGCCACAGAAAATACATTGTTGCCAATGCTCTTCTAGGACTGAGAGCAATGAGCGAAAAGAGATCTTCATTCAGCAGTGAAAGAAGAGTTGCATGAAAAACTATTCATCCATTAGCAGGAGTGCTGGTCTGGGCAGTTTTAGGTTTGTTGGATTTTACACCAAACAAAAGCACACAACAGAAGGACATTGAGTCACGCACAGGATTTGTTGGCAAAGATGTAAAAAATACTACTTTTGTGGTGTCGTAGAAACTTCTGGAGCTTCTTATAAAATGCTAGGGGTGACCTTGATGTAACACTGATGTTTTGGTATTGTGTTTAAAGGACTGCAAAAGTTTTTACTGCCTTAACCGGCAACTGACTCGTCAGACCTCTCTCTCCAAAACCACATAATGTGGAAAAGCTGCCTCTTTATTCCTGGCTTCTCTATTCACAGAACGGGCCTTATGTGCCTCATTGTATTGCATGGCAGTAGACGTTCATGGGTAATTTCACACACTCATAAAAATGTTAATCTACAATGATAATACTGCAAATGGAGTTCAATAATTTGATCTACCATGGTAAAATATCTTTGTCTGCTCAGCCTTCCTTCACCCAGTCTGTTTCTGTTCTGTTGCTACTCCTGCTTGTCTTCTCCTGCCTTTTTTCACATGTGGGACTCGGGTTTAAATTCAGTTCCAGAGACCACTCTCGTGCATTGAAATTTCATTAGTCATGACTTAGCCTTCCTGGCAGCCACACTTCAGAGTTCTCTAATGGAGGCTTTTAGACAAGGTAACTCTCAGATGGTTGGTTCAGTCACAGGGTCTGTGCAAGTGACTGCTGGCTGAAGCTCCTCTCTCAGGGTAGATGCAGCACAAGCCGCTGCTCAGGTGTTGTCAAGCTTCCAACACTATTAAGTTTACTCAGACTGGAATATATGCAGGTTAGCCAATGTCCAATCAGGCGGAAAACCAGGAGCACAGTGGTTATCATATAAATGCAAAAAAAACCATGATATATACAGGTGTTTGCTCACTGTTAATGCACATTACTATTGGTGGTTTGTGGACTTTTTTTTGAGACTGTACCTGTTTTAATGGAGTCATGGAAATTTATGGAGATAAATGAAATCTCCTTCAGTTTAGTGTCTCCGACTGAACACATACAGTACAGCTCCAAGCCAAATTACCTTGTAATTGCTTGGAGTAAGGACAAAGATAATTGTTACTTGCTCACCTTGGCAGTGAATGTTTGCCGGCCAAGCAAATCCTCAAACCCAAATTGATGTTTTCTTCACAAAAACAGTCTCCAGATTATTTTTACTGAGGATACGTCCTCAGTAGACTTGTCACCACTAGCAGGTTGATATTTTTTGTTTTTTACTGAAATAGCTTGACAAATATTAGATGGGTTCAGATAAAAAAAAGCAAATACTGGTTGTGTTAAGAGATCTCCTCAAGCTAGAAGGCCAGACACTCAATACTAAAGGTAACTTCAATAACATGGCTGACATGCAGCATTATAGTCAAGTACAGAGCAACTGTGTAAAATCGAAATTTCATGCAGGTGCAGGTTCCAAAACAGAACAATTAGCCCACTAATGAAACTTTTTCAGGATCCCAGAAACCATTTTAGGATTCTTACATGTGTCTTGAGTGGAATGGGGTTGAAATTTAGTTTCTCAGCTCAGTTCCTGGTGCCAAAAGAGTACGTACATACTGTAAACGGAAGGCATTAAACTTGGTACACACTCTTGCTTTACTGGGGATTAAATAGAAGACACTAAAGCTTTGTTGGTGGGGTTGTTGTCCTGCAATATGCAGCTTATTGTTTTGCATTTGACATTGGGTGTACAAAGTTTTGATCGGAACATATGGTGAGGTTATGTGTTATTTGCTTCTTTAGTGAGTTAATTTTGGCTCTCAAGCAAAGGCATCAAGTGAAAAAAGTGTAAGGCTGCTGTATTGATTTACTTCCACAGGACAGATCGACAAAACTGAGTTACTTAAGAGAATCAGTTCTCCCACTGCAAGGTATTAGTGATCACAGTTGTTTATGGTTAGAAGGAACAGCACAGGGCAGCAACACATTATGTCTCCTAATAGTCATTGAATTGGATCACCAGCACAGTCATTATCAGCCCTGTGTGTGTCTCTGTGTTTGTCCATGTATATGTGTGTGTTTGTGTGTCTAGGGGTCAACAATGCATACAGAGTGCCGGAGGGAGGAAGGTTAAAAGAAGAAGTCCAAATAGAGTATCCAGTTAATATCACATTATTTCTACTCATCACACAGAACAACAGAGGCAAACACTATCTTTGGGGCGTACATAGAAGATACTTTTTAAATACTTATTTCTTGTTTCAACATCATCAATGATAATCAATACATTCATACTGATAAAAGATAGTCAGCTGTTCATGTAAATCTGAAAGGGATTGGTCTGTGGTCCATGCATGGCAGATGGAAGCACGCTGTATATTCAGAGCTATTGTCAAGCTAAAAAGAAAAGGATCCATTATTGATGATTTTGACTGGTACATTAGATCATTGATTCACGCTCAGCCCAAGGAATGTTTGCAAGTCAATTGCATCAGCGCACTGATATTGATCAGTGGCCTAAAACAGATAAAACAATGTTGAGTGAAAGAAGAGGATAATTTCACTAGTGTGATTTGCTATTTGAAAGAATGAATTACAGAACTCCTGCTAAAATTTCCTTTTCAACATAAACAACAATGGGAGACTGGCAAATTTGACTCAAGTTTATAATTTAGTTTGTGTTAGAAAGCTAGGGCAATATTCTTTAAACATGCTGAAAAATGACTATCTTGGCCAGTAGAGCTAATGACAAGGTCAGGCATGACATGTAATTTCTTTCTTCTCCATTGATGGTCAGCATTTATTTTTCCCTGGACCTGTTCTACTGTGGGTGAACCCTAACATCTAGGAGTGACTGAACTGAAATCCTTTCAAATGGCGAAATATTATTTGACAGACTAAGATTGGTTATGAGTCACCAAGCTGTCTTTGTTCCTGAGAGGTTTCATTGACACTCCACTGGTTTGGGCGCCAGCATGAGCCATAGGTGTGTGACACTGCAATGAGATGTGGAATAGAGCACACAAGACTAATAACGCTTTGGCTTCAAATGGAAATATTTCAGTCTTATTGTCTTAAAGAAAACCAGGAGAGGAACAGAGAGGAGAGAACTGGAAATGTTATGTCTGATATGATTGATGAAGGGAAGGATGAAGGACAGGTGAGGTCTGACAGTATGAATTGAACTGCCTCCAGCTAAAAGCCAGCAGCTTGCAGAAGAGAAGTGAAGCTGCAGGGTTAAAGAGGTGAGAAGTCTCCCATCGTGACAGGAGTGCGGCCATTATCACGCAACAGCCATGGGTATTAAATTGACTTATTTCTGCTGCGTCCAGCTGCCAGCTGGAGATAAGCACTGTTTGGCTGAACCTGTGAACTTACCAGCATCACTTGGAACCTGCCCTTACTACGTTAATTGATGCACCTTCAGCACTGTTGCCTTATATTAACGCAACAAGCTGGGCTAAGTGGATTGTTAGAATGGCATTTAAAGTCAAACTGAATTATTGTACCATAGAGACAATGCATACGATGAAGCACTGAGCGCTCACCTAGAGAATATTGAGACTGAAAGTAGAAGCACCACCAAGTCACCAAGACTCTTATAATCGTGTCCCTTTTTGTTGTTAAAATCCTATTGAGGGCTATTGTTTTTTTATCATTTGTTAAAAATTTATGGCATATGTGTATTTATACCCATATAAATGTGTCAACTGTGTACAAATCATTGCCTATTGAAACAGGATAACTAAATAAGGTGAAACAGGAATGTTTTTAGGTGATACTGTATGTTTATATAAGGATACTCATTTTACCTCCTCTCAAGTGGTGGTCAGTATTTTTAAGTGAATATATGTTGGGTGTCAACAAAGCAAACTTAAAATACATTTTTGATAATGTATTGTAAGAATACATTCACATTACAGAAATGCATATTAATGCATACACAGTTAATAAATGCTTAATACGTGTAAATGTCACATTATATCATATGTTAATTATGTATATTAAATATTATTGTACATAGAAGTGTGCTTTTACAGCGTTTTAAAATTGATAGGTTTTGAAGTGTTCATTTCATAAAACATTGCATTTCAACATTGTCAGACTGACTGAGCCCATAAGTCAGATATCAGATAATTATATAAACTTCTTCAAAAATAAATGGTCAAAGCAACCCTAAAGGCAGGAGCAACATTTAAACACAAGATTCTTTAAATGTTAATGTTTGCATTAAGTTCAAAGCATAGCTGAAATTATACAGCTGATGCTGATAAATTACAGCTTGGATCAGTGGTCCCCACACATTTTTCTACCATGCCTTCCTTTGAAAGACAAAAATAAATAAATAAATCCTCTACTTCCGTCTGATTTACATTTTATCAGCCAGTAACAGTATGGGGGCGCCAATAAAAAATCTCTCCAAATGTTGCTAATCTCCATTTTGATAGCGTTTGTACCATCAGAGCATTCTTGTTTCTTTAATGAATCTGATTCACAACAGACATTTTGACTTGTCATCACATAACAGGTAGAACTAATAATATTAATGATGGTTCTGTTTCTGCAACTATTTCATTGCAATGCAGCAATGTTAACTATTTTGATATAGATCAACAAAGTCTGACAAGTTGATAACCTAAAAGAAATAGCCACAAATTGCCTCTAGGGTCGATAAACCCTTTTAATTTCTGTAACAACATAGCATTTTCTCTGGCAGTCCCACACAGCCATTACACTTGTGCCCCTCTACAAGTGATGGTGTCACAGCAAAGTTGTTTTTCCATTTTATATCCATGCAATACTTTGTTTCTGCTGTGTAATGAGCCTCACAGCCTTTTAACTTCAACTGGATCTCCTATATGTTGTTATGGCAGTGTCTTTCCTTTAGTTTGTAGCATACTGTTATGTGTCAGTCATGCTCCCAATTTCCAGGCTCATTGGCCCACAGCAGGTAATTTGGACTGACTCAACTCTGACACTTTACAGACATGGATCTTCTGTAGACTCACCACATTCAGATCATTTTAGTACTCAAGGTTGGTGCTGATGTGGATAACACTGCCTCAGGCTTGTCATACGAAGAGAAATATGAAGAAGGTTAATTAATAGTAATTATGCATATACCAATATGTATTAATGTGATGTCTGCAGAAGTGACGATGATTTTATTGATTCCAATTTAAAGTAATGGCAGTTATCTCATTGTTAACAAAGTAAAAGCAAAGCATTTCTCAGAAATCACCCCAGCCTAAGATGCTGACCTCCAACTGAACAAATCCCCTTGGGCTTCTATTTCTTCAAAGGCTGCTACTTTTTAAAATGTAATGAGGTATTTATCCTTTCAGTGCTGATTGGTGTTATATTTCCTTGAGTTATGTTGCACTTGATTTTTAAAGAGCCTCTTGTTGAAAGTCTATACTCATTGGGTTTTAACCTTCACTCTATGTTGTCAGGCTTAGAAGGCAGACATCAAAGAAACAATTTTGTTTTTAATTTCCATTACATTAGCCACCGTGTTGATTGGCTCTCTTAAACCAGCAAATACACCCATGGCTTCAAGTGCCTGAAAAAAATGTGGGCTTGTATAGTAAATAGAAATGGTATGTAAAATGATTACAGTGTCACACAGGAATTGTGTTTTTATATGGTTTTAAATTGATTTTTCACTTCAAGATAAAGCAGAGTGAGGAAAAATGTTGCTTTTGATGTTTTAAGTGCAAGGCAAGGTTAGGCCTTGGGATAGGCTCTTCTAAAAAGAGATGAAGCCAAGTCAAGGTTGAGGATTTGCTTGGAAGCAGGAATAGCTACATAGTTAGCTAGAGAGACTGGTCTGCTCTAGAATGTGAGGGATTATAAGATAAAGATTAGACTCTAATGATCCCCAGGTCTGTGTAGTATGAGCTTCAGCACATGGAACATTAAACTTGTCTGTCATCAAAAAACAGTACAGGGCATAATAGGCTTCACTAGTGAATTCTATCCCACAAGCCTGTTTCCTCATCTTCTTCTGCACTCTGATATGCAGATAAAATACTGTAAGTGCTGCAAAGCACTCTCTTGACCTTGATAAGGCAACCAGCCATGATGAGGGGGAAGGGGGAGGAGGCATTATCAGTCTTGTGAAAACAATCACACCAAGATCATAGCAAGGATAAACAGGGTGTGCAACTGACCTTTCCATGGTAGAAATAGCAAGAATGAGAACATATGAACAGACAAGGCTGCTCACAGGAACATTCCTATCTCTTCTTGCACTACTTCTGGAAGCCCACCAACTTTGTCTTTTAAACTGTAGACATTAAAGTTGTAGCACTATGCTCAAATATGCCTTGAAAGGTTACTCAAGCCTGGGTGACATGCCATGGGTGTGTGACACCACTCTGTCATGCTAGGGAATTGACCACAGCCATATACCAGTACAATGGTAGCCATATAGCCTATAGTGCAGTTTTGAACAATGGCATTTTGGGCTAATATTGTTTACCAGCGTGCCTATTAGTTTGTCCCATGTGACCACACTGCAGGCTTTACAAATTGAATATGGGAATTCTGCTTGAAGTTCAAACAATCCACCTCCACTTATGCAAACATTATCTATCCATGGTGTCAGAGGTCAGTCTTCAGAGGTTTATGTTCCAGATCCAAACCCACGTAAAATACTATAAGTGAGCAGAGATCATGTCCACAACCTTTTAAATTCTGTCCCGCCTGTTGATTTACCATGATGCAGTTGCTAAAAATGGTCCAGGACTAATATCTCATTTTACATAGTTGTAGTGCCATTATGTAGACTCCATCCAGCTACAGGCCTGATTGATCTCATGAATGCCCCAACAGGGCTATCTATGCAGATTGTCTTTCTAACAGTGATTGTCCCAAGGCTGTAGGGAAATAGTTAGTAAGCACTGATTTTGACTTCACACGTCCAGTTGCAGCCTGGTAAACCATCACTTCATAAACATAAGATAATATGCCAAAATCACATCAAAGAGTTGCGTGGAAACAACATTTGTGGAAACCAAGTCACATAGTTGCACCCTGTGTTAGTCACAAAGTCACTAGAATTTGACTCATTATTTTAACCTAGCCAGGAAGAGGACACCAACTTGGTGTTACAGTGACTTGAGCACTGTGTCCATACACTTTAAGTGCAATTCACTGGGAGTAGTGAAATTGTATGTTGCTTTACTCCCCAAAAGATTAAAAGGAGAAAACTTGCTGCACCTGAGAACCACTGATTTTTGATAAAGGTGGTTTTCAAGTGTATCTTTGTAAACCAGTGAGCCAGGGGTGGAATCTTTGTGCAAAGGAAGCATTATGTAGATGAAGTCCATGTGTCTTTCATGTCCCACATTTCCTGGGCACCAGAAAATGAATTACTGGGGTATGGTAATCAGCATTTGTGTGGAGCAGCTCTTGAATTTCCAGATAAACAGGAGTAACTTTCTCTTGAAATAACATGTGGGAGTCTGGGAATACCAGGAAGGAAACAGTTCACTATGGGACTGAGGCTAGAAAGCTGTCATGCTTCCTCCTTCATCAGTCCCAGTGGATTAGGAAAACAAAAAGGAGACTGGAATTAAATGAAATATTGTACTCCTGTACAGTGACCAGTGACCCTTTCAAGCTAGGGTGACGAGGGAGGGAGAACAGCAAGAATAAGGGATTATATTTTGCTTATGTGATGCTGTCCGTGAAGGCATGGTTGAACACCATCAACAGAGAAACTAAGCTGAATCTGTCATTTGTACTGTAGCTGACACAATTAAACTCCAATGCAGCAAAAACAATCTCATGATTTCCATTATGAAACTGGTAATGCCAGACAAGATAGAGAAACAATCACAGTTCATCCAAAAACAAGGAGCTTCTTCACCTCTGCTGAGACCATAACCTACTGGAAGATCATAAGCCTTGCAGGAAGAATATCATACAGAGTGAGACAAACAGAAAAACTGTGACCATTACTGTATAATACAGCAATTTGCCAAACACCCTGACGTTTTACACCTCACTAGACATATTAATTTGCAAAAAGAAATGCTTCAGGGCTTTTGGGGTAATATAGTAATTAAACTGGCATACCTCAATATGAATCTGTCATTTCTGAAGATGAACAAGGGTAAGTGTGTACTGTAAATGACTTATGCAAATATGTGGGAAATATTTGACTTTCTTGCAGCAAAGCAAGAAGCAAAACTCTGAGGCACTGTGAAGTAAAACATTAGCGTAGAATGAAAGATTTTTTTCTGTTTTCTTCCCCTGAAAGAAGAAGAAAGAGTTTTTTATCAATCATGCTCAAATTACTGGTAAACATTCATCCATCATTTTAGGGGGGGGCTGCAATACGTAAAAGAATGAGGTTGCAAGTTGATAGCACAAGAATCAATAACATCTGCTCTTACAGACCGATTATAACACCTTCCCAGTGTTACCATTTAGCTTACAATGGTGCAAGCAGTTTTATAGCTTCAAGATATGACCAGTGAATAATTTCTAGATCTCCTAGTCTTGTATTGTTCTGTATGATAGCAGTTCAATAAAGAAGTCATGATTTTGTTAGTCAAAGGGGATTTGCATTACAGTTGTGGTTTTATATAGAAGTATGTATTCGTATCATGTACAAGCTAACCAATATATATTCTGTCTGTTTTACTGCTGTCTCATGAGGCAGAGTTATGCATTAAACTATTCCATGTATATAAAATGTGGTGCTTTTATCTCATCTCAGGCCCAGTAAGCCTATCTCTCTATAGTATAGAGTATTCATTCAAATCGTACATGTAGCGGTGGCACTAACCCCCAAGAGAAAAGGTGATGAAACATCCCCCCTCAACAGCTTAAAAGAGAATTGCAGTTTCCATAGGAACAGGTCTAAAGGCAATTAGATGTGAAGCCCAGAATGATGCTTCATGTGCCATAATCCAGGAATGGCCCTCAAAATTCCATCTTAGATGCCCCAAATCCTTCACGTGACCCCCCTTTCTTTCATTTCTCTCTCTTAATTTCTTGTGTTTCCTCTGTCTCTCCATCTCTCTGCCCCACACATTTGGTTTAAATTTAGTTTAAAGTATGCTGTCTTCAATTAATCTCATATTTACATCACGAGGGCCCTATTCATCTTCTGATCAGCCACCATGACTGGACTGGAGATTGATGACACAGTCTTGCATTCGGAAAAGGAGAATGGGAAGATGAGGATGTGCCTGAGAAGCATAAACAAAGATAAGTTAAGGGTGAGATTAGAAAGTATGGCAGACATTAAGGAGAAAATTAAAAAGAAAAGGGGAAGGTAAGGACACAGACAAACTGGATGATGAGGAGGACAGAGAAAGAAGGCAGAAGAGGAGACAAAGAGGAGGAAGAGGGAGATGTACTGATGACCCTGTTTTGGGGCTGGGACTAGTCCACGCTCCATTAAGGCTCATTTGCATAATGCTCTTCCTAGTCTCATTAAAGATGAGCAGAGGTGCTGGAAACATTCTGCCAGGTAACAAATGTGAGAGCCTCTCCTCCTCACTTTCCTCATTCCCCCCTCCTCTTATTCCATTGCAACCTTCCATCATTACTCCTTAGCTCTCCCACCCTCCTCCTGTCTGACCTTCCCTCATTCTGCGTATCAAAAACGCATAACAGAGATAAAGGGAACATCTGACAGTCTGCACCCCTCTCCACCTCTCATCCATCATACATAAATGCTTCTCTCCTCTCCTCGCCATCGCTGAGCTGACACCCCCCCTACTCATTTGTTGGTACATGTTCTGCCTCCCTTTCTTTTCCCCACAACAGTTCAGTGAAGTACACGTCTTTCCAAGATGAAATGAATGGATTTCACCTCCACTTTTGCCTTGCTCTCTTCCTTCTTCCTTTTAGATTTAACAGAGAGATAGAGTGACAACAGTTCTGTCCCTTGAATTAAAGGCCAATGGTAAATGGATAGCATGTGGAAAATGTATGGTTTTATTCCTGTAAAACTAAATATTAGCCACCAAATGTGAGCACCAACCAATACAAATCAATGGCCCCCGGGAGGAGAAATTCAAAAGCTAAACAAATACCATCCATCACATCCCCCTCATGCATTCGCTTTAGTCTCTTAGTTGACTTAGAAAATAATGCCTGCTGTGGCAATCAATAGATTTCCTCACAACTAATGTCAATCTATGTTCTCCCACACACCTCCATACTTGTTGAGAGATACCACAGCACAGATTCTTTTCTCATTTTCTGCTCACACACTCCATTTGTTTTTGCATCTTTGTATTTCTCTTCAGTTCTGGTCCCTCTTCACTCTCTCCTCTTCTGCTCCCCCACCCCCTTTCTGCCTCCCTCACTCTATTTCTGACAGCTGTTGTTGCTTTGCTGTGTTTGCAGCCTACGCCTTATCTGGGCACGAATTCATTTAGCTGCCATTAGATGCCTCTCCACAGACCCTGCCCAGAGCTCTTCTAAAGGAGGGAACCCATTTAAACAGCATAATTCATAACACAGAGCAGCACTACAGATGGAGGAGTAATGTGCCTTAATGCTGTCAACTGTGAGTAGACAAATAGCTGGTCATTAACACCCATATCAATGCATGGAGAAAAAAGTAGATGTTCCAGTGTTGTTATAATTTACATAGAATATGTTACAGTAAGCACTGCATTTGTTACATCAAAGTATTCCCCCAGCAAAATGACGCATTCCATGGTATTTATTCTGAAATGTAGGGTCTTATTTTGCTCCCACTGCCTACGTATGCAAGATCTGCTCAACTTTTAAAGCTTTTATCCAACTTTCCTGGAATGTCTGGCTCTCATGTTGACTATCAGCATATTTCAGTATGCGCCTATTCAGCTTTGTGGTATCATATGTCCTGAAATCTGAATGCCTCTTTTTACACTCAGTCCCCCTTTCTGTCTCATCCTTTTTTCCCCTCTTTAGATTGGAAGACTGGGTGAGAATCACAGTGGCATTCCCCAAGGCTCAATTCTTGGCCCTCTTCTATTCTACATATTCCTAATAGCCCAGATTCTTGAAAACAAGCAAAATATCCTACAGTACATAAGCAGATGACACACAAATTTACATATCAAAATAACCAGGTGACTTTGGTCTCACACAAGTACAGCAGGTGCATTGAACAAACCAGTGATTGGGTGTGCTGCAGCTTCTCCAATTAAACAGAAATCACACTGAAAAAAACTGTTTTCACAGGCAAAATGAAAAACAACAACATAAATACATGTCACTGTCACTCATCAACTGCTGCAAATGTTATAACTTGATAAAGTAATGCATTTGTGTTTTGTTCTTATGTTGTTATTCTTGTGTTTCATATAAAACTCTTTAAATTGCTTTGTTGTTAAAAGGTGCTAAACATGTCTTACCTTTATACTTGCTCTCATGTGTCAGTGGTGAGACCATTAATAGTATGGTCACTTCCTCTTTGAGACAAGTCATCAGATAGCTTTGTCACCTCCACTCAGCTCCGATAATGTGTCTTCATATCATCTCTCTCACACAGGTCTACTCATACATATTAATTGGAAATCAAACTGAAGAAGCTCTTCCAATCAATCCCCATCACTTTTGCAGAGGTATTAATGGAAAGCCATTAACCTGGTAATGACCAGCATACTGTAATGGTCAATTAACTGACATTACACATGCATTTATTCAATTTGTGTTGCAGACTTCAAACATTACAGCAAAACATAAAATGAAAGTGCAAAGAAATACAAATAATGTTACATATATCTAACGATAATGCGTTAAAAAATTTCAGGTTGCGTTTGAGTGTGTGTGAGATATTTGTCTAGTGCTTTCCCAAACCAAACACAACACTCTTCCTTCCTGCCATTCTCCAGTGAGATTTGTCCGTAGTTGCTGTTGTCATCTCTTTAAACTGCCGGGTCATTACTGCACCACAAGCAACTTGGCTTAATGTCTTTTGACTTAACACTAATGACTGACTCTGCATCTGTCCCTGCGGGAAACAGTGCAGACAACAGCACTATGAAAAGTCATATTAACTCTTATTTGCAACAATTAAGGTGACAATTTTCATTTCATCAGTATTTCTGTGAGAGCATTTTGGGTTTTCATATGGCCATTAACAAAGAAATTATGTCTCATTTTTGGAGAGAAGAGGAGCAGAGAGGAGATGATAGTAGAAAAAGATGAGGAAAGAAAAGTAAATGCAGCAGGGACGTTGAAGAAAAGGAAAGTAGGAAGAAATTTGGATGAAATACTAAGAAGAGATGAGAGATAAAGTAAGGAGAATAGAGAAAAGGTGAAGAGGGTAGGAAAGTTAGGGGAAGAAAAGGGAAATAGGACATGAGGGAAGGCAACAAGAAGTCAGGTGAAAAGAAGGGACGAAAGGAAAGGAAGAGCAGATAAGAGGAGAAGAGTGATGTAAATGGCAGCAAAGAAAAGTAAAGTTAAAGAAAGTGTAGGAAAAGATATGTGGAATAGTAAAGGAAAAACGGGGGCAGAGGAAAGAAAAGAAGGGAAAGAAGAAGGGAAAGAGTGAGTGAGACAGGAGGAAAGGATAGGAAGTAAAAGAAAGGAAATTAAGTAACAGAAAAGGAGAGGAGGCAGAATTTCCCCAGCTTTTTTTCTGTTGTGCCTTTCTCTCCATGCACTGCGTTTCCCGCACTTCCATCTACTGTCGTCTGCCCTCTCTCTTCCTCTTTCACCCCCCTTTTTTCTCATTCTATCTACTGTGTTGGATAATCCATGCATATTTAACATAGCTGCATCTTCAAAGCTATGAACTTATTCATTAGCATTTAGAGTGCTAATGAAAGCATCCAGTGTACTAGCACCCTTGCTGTTTCCACACAGCTCCTCTCGACTCCCCTCATCCAACCCCACTCCACTCACTGCATATTACACTATCTGCAACATTTCTCTACGCCCTAACCTGTCCAAGCACCCTCTGTCTTCCTATGTCTTTCCCTTTTGGCACAAAATTCAATTACAGAAGGACAGACTTAAAACATAAAACTGAGAAATGAGTGGGATAGGTAGCAGAACCCCACAGGGTTTCCTTCTCTTTTCATCCTGCACCATCACCAGCACCATCGCTTCCACCCAGGATTATTCTATTCATATTTTATCCTTCTCTTTCCTTCTCCTTTCTTCCTCTCTCCTTGTTCCAGCCCAACAGGGGGGAGGAAAAGATGAGAGGAGTTCCCAGGGGTCATGAAGGTGTGTTGTTCATTCCTTCACATTACCTAATTCTTTCTGTGTCTCTTTCTCTGTAACCATTCTCTCTTAGACTCGTGCTGCACATTAGACAGGGAGTAGACAGGAAGCGGCTGGATGCTCAGCTAATTGGACAGGAAACAATGTTCTCCTTTACCATTCACTTCCAGTCAGTGAATGAAGTGAAAAGTGGATGCCTTTTCTCACAGCGACCTGGGCCAAAAGCCGTGCACATCTTTGTTCTTTCTCAGTCTGTGGCCTCAGTTTTGGTGTGTCTCCTACAGTAGGCATCTGTGTAGCACTGCACCTTTCTAAGGAGAGAAACTTCTGAAGCCCAGACTACACACTCAAAACGGGGGTGAATCTCTACACCGCCTCCACAGCTACAGATTAATCGCTTTCCCACACAAATACACAGGAGCCCATGCAGGTAGCCTGACTGACAGAGTGCTAGAGAGAGACAGATAGTATACAGAAGCAATAAGGAAGGAACTGGAGGGAGTGATGAGGGAGGATGTGGAGCAGGGGATGGGAAGACAGACGCTGGAGATAGTGGGTGTTATGGAGAAAAGAGGGGTCTGGAATGAGAGAGTTAATCTGCAGAGGAACAGATTGGCTTCCCTCTTTCCCTGTCCTTCAAAGCAGAGCACAAATTCAGCACTCTCAGGCACACATGCTCACGCACACACACACACACACACATAAAATCCACATGGTGAATACTAAGGCATGCAGCTCATACTGTGAATGTGCACATGCAAAATGTTCACAGACACTAGCAAAGGAAGATATTTCAGCCTGCACACTGTCCTAGCTCACTCAGTGGCTTTCCATTTTTGGCACTGGGACACTTGGGGTGACTAGAGAATGGGGCTGGCCACTTGAAAGATATGGGTCAATAAAACACAGGAGACATTTTAGCTCAAAAGGAAATTGATTTTTCAGCGTCCAGAATGCGCTGTGACCTTCACAAACCTTCGCAGACCCATTTCTTGTGACTTTATGAGGATTGAACTACATTTCGTTCCATGTTTGTTTGTTCCTTGTGCCACTGCTGCCACAGTGGCCCCTCAGCGTTTCACAGTACATTAGTCAATATTCTGAACTCATCACCTTCTGGAAGAGCTCAACTGGTTTCATTGTACTTTAAACCAGGGGTCTATGTATTCAAGGACCCTGTTTATTTTATTCCTGTCTGTTTTTTTACTATGCAATACATCCGTAAAGTTGTTATCATTTATACATTAAACAACATAGTGTTCTGTGTTTTTGTGTGTAAATAGTGCCAGCAAATCACGCAAACAACGGACACCAACACAAACACTTAAAGGAATCATGACGTTCATGTGTTTCTTTTAATGACAGCTGTCAAATTAACTGTGTTTAAAAGACGCTTTTCAGGTGGTTGACGTGACAGATTATGATGTATCAAAATATATATGTCAAAATATGTCATTTTGTTATTTTGCGACATGCGCTCTCTGTCCGCTGGTGGGAGTGTGCTCACCTGTGTGTCTGTTTGCGTGTGTGTGTGTGTGCGCGCATCAGAGCGGAGCTCCGCCATACACGACACAGAGATCAGAGGAGAAGAGTAAACACAACAAGGTAGAGACAGAAGTGACATAAGATAAATACCATAAGGCTGTTTAGTTAGTTTAATAAAAGAACAAGGTACAGACCTGTTCTATAGGAAATTGAACCTTAAATGACTT
>JAUMHL010000002.1:6898505-6921592 GCA_032362345.1 Sandelia bainsii | reverse complement strand
TGATCAGGATGTGATGGTAAATCACCTATTTCTGAATCCAGAGTGAGCTAACGGGTGATCTCATGGGTGAAGTGTGCTCATTTGCGCACAGCTGGACAGCTGCCTGCCTTCTGCGTGTCAGCGGGAACCAACTTCAATCAATTTACCGACGTTATTACCGGTGGTGAAACGGAGTCATGTGATCATTGTTGCTACATTTGATTGGTGAAACTGATTCTAATAAAATGTAGAATAAATGGTGAAAAAAAAAAAAAAGTAACAAGTCGAGTGTTGACCAGTATAGCAGAGTAAGAGTAGTGTTTCTTCTTCACAAGTACTACTCAAGTAAAAGTAAAAAGTACGGTGCAATAAAACTACTCCTAGAAGTACATTATTTTCAAAAAGTTACTTAAGTACATGTAACGGAGTAAATGTAACTCGTAAATACCCACCTCTGTTGGCAGCTTACTGATATTTCTATTCAAAACATATAACAATCACATCATTTGTGCACTGTGATCAGAATCTATCTGACCCTATATGTACGGCAATTAAGGTGATTTTCTGGCTATCGTTCTTTCTCTAAGTCGATTAAAAGACCCAAATCAATAATCAATTGTATTCCTTGTATCTAAAAGCTGATATAAACTTATACTTCCGTGCCTTACTGCTCAGTTGTTGTCCAAAAACACATCAGTACAGGATGACACATACCTTAATTACGCTGAACACTGTTATTTCTTTGAGTCAATCCCACATACTGCACACTGTCATGCTGCCATAAATACTCATTGTAGTACCAGATGTGTATTCATCCACAGTTGTAGAAAAGTCTCTAACAAATGCATTTACTCATTATTAAGTGACTTTACAGCAGCCAGCTGCTTTAGGAACTTTTTTAAATGATTAAAGTATGTATTGTGTATCTTTTATAAAGATATATGTATATGTGTGTTTTCAATATGAAGCAATGTGCATGAGGATAAAAGCTACAGGTAGGCTGGGGGTGTCAAAAATCATTAGGATGTGGATAATGCTTTTTTTGCAAATATGAACTGGTTAATTAATTGGTATTGATGCAAATTCACGTTTTTGTAGGAATATAAAACATACTGGTACGCTCCAAACCTCTGACGAGAAAACAGCATAACCAGAAAGGACACTAAGAATATCTTCTGTTCTTCTGTAATGACATGTGAACAAACAATTTGGTTGTTGGTATTTTCAAAAGTCCCAATCTTCTCCTACTTCTAAAAGGCACACATCCTCTCTGGGCAGATCTGCTAAATCAATTACGGTGGCGACTAATTAAGCCACATGTCAATAACTCACCCAAATTAAGGTACAGAGCAGAAATCAGGCATACACTGAGTCGAGGCTGGTCTGCTTCCTATTGATTCTGTGCTAATGCCAGGCATTTGTCCAAGGCTGCTGGTGCACTTCCACAGCGCCTGTCAGTCAGTCAACAAGTGCTGTAATCAAGTCTGCAGATAAAACAGGGTAACAAGCCAAAACAATCAGAATCCATTACTGATTCCTATGTCTGACATGAAGATTGATCACTCCTGTGCAACTGCTGGATCACACTAAGAGAGATGAGAGTCACTTGTTGTGAACTGCTGTGCTTCTTGTCTTTTGTCAGAAAATGATACGAAACAATAGCATGCTCAGTTTGTTTAGTCTGCCCTCATTCTGATACGGTTTAGCAAAGAATCATAATATTTTCTAGGATTAATGAAATATCTAATAACAATCTAAGACTAATAAGGCTCAGTTGATTTGTTACTATTTTCAGACTAAGAAAATACAATATGTAATAGCCTACACTTCAGCAATTTCCTCATTAGACTTTAATTCTTACCAGAGAGGAGAAGGCACTTGAGGGAAACTTTTATTTAGACTATTGTGTAGATTCTTGGAATCAAAACCAACATTTTTAAATGACTAATAAATCAATTTTAAAAATGTAAATGACTACCGATGTGACGGATTGTTATTTTTATTGTAGCATAAAATCACAATTTTTGACCACGAAGGATCGGAAAAAATACAACAGAAGCTGACAAGTAACACAGCCTCCATAATCCTAGCTTGTGATTTTGTTGTGGCTAATGCATTAGCAAAATGTTGCGTATATTTTACACCCAGCAGAAATGGAGCAACATTGGTAGAGTCATGTTTAGAGCCACTTGACAAGTGTAAGTCTAATATTGTATGTTGTTAGGCAACCTCTAGCAGCCATAGTAAATATGAGAAAAGCAAAGGAGAAAGTCAGGTGACGTAGTTATGAAACACTGGGATGGACGAATGGGTCAAACAAACAATACAATATTAACCATAAATACTTTTTATTGTAATTTTAGCTGTAATGTTAAGCCAAACCATTATGTTTTTTTATTAAACCTAACCAAATAGTTTCGGTCCTTCAATATAACCACCCTGTGACAATTTCATATTCATGACTGCGTGTTTCTAATTGTTTCCAAAAGGATGCTCCTATGAGCATATATATGACAGTACCTTATTGTATGTAAGGACAAATGACCTAAGTACAGTAAATTAACTATGTTACATGTATTTTTTGTATTATTTCTTGGCCTTATCATCCACCAATATGATATCCATACTTTTCAGTGTTCTTGGTCTTACTGGCAATAGTTTCTGTTGTCCCTGGAGAGCTAGGCTATCTATAGCAGGTATGTATTATGTTTTTAATCCACGTCCACTCCTGTTTAACATATTTTGCTCTTTTGTCACCTCTACAATAAACTACTTTTTATAGTTTTGCCTTCAGCAGTATGACGTGCGTAAGTCCTTGACAGCACAAGTGTGGTGGCTCAATTATAGGAATAACATGCTGTGGAGTTGTTCTTTTTTCCCCTCCTCACTCAAACTGGAGTGGAACCAGCAGATTTTGACGGATTAGCCTCATTATACTCTTCACATAGATTTCTATTAAAAACCTCCAGACAGGCACTCGCATTATGATCTATGATGAAGACATCTTTGGGAACAAAAAGACTGTGTATTTCCTTCTTTCTGTTATGTAGCCTGCCTGATGGTGATGATATTTTTAAGCTAGAACAACAAGTGATTGCCTCTGTGATTGTTATTCATCTACTTAGCACCATAGAATATTTCGCCATCATTACTAATGCTATTCTAAGATCTATTTGCATTAATCAGGATTTTTAAAAAAGGCATGGCACTCATTACACTTGGGGCACTGCAGGTAAACAGAAAGCACACACAAACACCAAAATAAACCTTATGAAACAGGGTGTAAAAATATGCGTAAATCTAATGTGTTCTTGCACAGAGCATGAATTGCCAAAAGATGTAAGAAAAAACTGACGTATTGTAATGAAAGCCTTCCCGACCATTACGTCTCAGCTCACCCCTCATCATTTTGAACAAAAGCGAGGAAAATTGACCATTCTTCCTGTATTTATAAGACAGCCATCATTCATAAATTAGATAACCTTTTACTTCCTGCATTTCTGTTGCTCAGCTCTGTAACACAATGAAGCCAGAGGTAGTTAGTCACATATGTTTATATTTTTTAAATTGGAAATGTTACTGCTAAATTGGAAACACTGGAAATCTAATTCGGCATAAGCTTCTAATCTTCCAAAATTTCATTTTCTGGGAGCAACGTGCTAATGCCTGCCTTTGTGTTGTGGAAACAATAAGTGGGGAAAGTGATTTTAACTAAAGAAAGTAACCTCTTGGTCTGATAAATGAGCTCATCCCTAATCCTCATTGTGTCAAAGGCAGGATTTACCACTTCATTTTCTAAACAAGCACCGGGGCATCGCTTCATAGCAAGATTTGCAATCAATCTCGGGAATATCATCAGTGTTGGTTAATTTTGCAGGGTGCACAAAAGCATGGGGAGCATGGACCCTTTTTCTTCAGGAAATAATTGGCTGTAGCTGTCAGTAAATACATGGTTCAAATCATAACCTCGCTTATCAGCTACTCGCCAGTCCTGCACCGTATGAGAGAGAGCATGAGCAACGCAAAGCAAGAGACTTCCTTCCCATTCACAACTCTCGAATTTCATATTAAACCAAGTCAGTTTAAAAACTGAATCCTGTCAATTTTAAGCCCTTTTTTCTTGTGTGTGCTTTCTCTTTTCTGAAACTGGAAATTTTACTTGCATTTCAAATAATATTGTACTTTCACTTCCTAGTGATTGAATATGTCTCAGGTGGCAAAAAAACATGCAGTATTCTCTAAGGCAAACTCCTAACATTTGTTGTATTGGCAATAAAGTAACGTCAACCTTGACCTTAACCTCATGTGGTGAGCACTTTCGTGCAGGATTTCTTTCAGGGCCTCTTTTTATTTGGTTGCATTCGTCACCATCATCCAAATGAGCTTACCTGTGTGCTTTTTAAATCCTGAAATTCACACGTGGGTTATTTTGTTATTGCTAAGATAAAACAACACTTTTGTCTTGAACAGCTTTGGAAAAGAAAATAAACCCTACAGAATAAAATCACAGCATCTCTTTATTATGAGTTGTTATGGAAACTTTTTGCAGTGTGCTACAGTGAATGGCTATCCTTGAAATCCCGTGCGTCTCCAGAGGGACCTGTGGGTGCGCTCTGAGGCTGAACACTGCAAAAAATATTCATCCATCAAGTCATTTAGTCAAATATTGAATGTGAGAATGTTTCTTTTCTTTTCCAGAGGCGAAGAAGTCATTCAATAGAATTTCACTCTGTGTCTTGTGCTCATTTTTAAAAAGAAAGACACTGTTATTGGCATTTGTCATAATGTTCATATTTCAGGTCCTTGTCAAATCGGTATTCAGCCTTGTTGCTGTGACACTTGTTTCCAGACACGTCTTACACCGGTCGAAATGTTCTTCTAAGAAAATGAAATAAGTGAACCCATCTCGAAAACCGTTTTAAGAAAAAAAAAAAATAATTGACATTAAGACTCAACAGCTTTTTAAGACGGGCATATTTTTGCAGTGCGGCTAATGCTGAAGTCATTCTCCGTCTGATACAACAGCAGCCAAGGACAGGAGAGCACCAGCAGTGAGAGGAGAACGAGGAGAGAGAAAGGTGCCTCCTCTCGCCATTGCGATAATTGTCTCGCTGCCGAATCGATGTCGGTGTAAATGCTGCTCTAACGGGAGGCGAAAAGGGAGCTGAGGAGAGAAGCGTTGGATTTAACTTCACTCTCGGACAAACATATGCTTGGATTTCGGCTCTTTTTCCCTTCGCCAATGCAAAAGGAAATATGCAGCGAAGCTTCACCATCCTCTACACCAGTTTACTGGGGATATGCTTGGGTTCAAGCTCAAGTTTTCCAAGTAACATTAATATAGGTGAGAATGGCGCACACGCATCAGATTTTTTGTATCAGCATCAAAAGCTCTAATTCAACTTCAGCTTATGTCTCTGTTGTATGTGTGTGTGTTTTCCTGGTTTGTCCTCGGATCCAACATTAACTCCCGATTCTTTGCCTCCTTCAACAGGAGGATTGTTCCCAACCGAATCGCACGAATATGAGGTTTTTCGGTTCGCCCTCTCGCACCACCAGGACATCCCCAAACTGGTGCCGCAGGTGGATATGGTCAAGATGGGGAATAGCTTCTCCATGACATATGCCTGTAAGTGTTATCTCACTGGAAACAGACCGCATTCGCTGCAATTTTCCACATTCTGTCTGTTCAATCTGCTTTTCCTTCCTTTCAATCTGTTGATCGACTTGCTAAAGAGCGTCTGGAACTCCATAGGTTGAATGAAGGCAGTGCAGGTTCTAACAGCATACAGTATAGGCTAGATCTACTGCAATGAGTCGTTGTGTTAGTGGATTTTCTTATTAACTGTTGCGTGGGACCGCGGAGGACTTATTTTCTCTGCCTTCCTCTGCATGATAGCAGCGTGATTTTGTGCTTCGGGGAAGTCACGGGGATTTAAAAAAAAAACACCCCCTGCAGCAGCACTAGAGATCCCACAGTCATCTAACATCAGATTTTTGCAGCTATGTGAATTTTAAAAACGTCTGCTTCTGATCCCAGTGAGCTTTTTTTCTTTTTAAAACCACGGTATAACAAAAGAGTGAGCGTGCAGTTCAGGGCTCTCAGGCGATGCGAACAAAGAGAGGAAAAAAACGACTCTAAGTGCATATTTAATTAGCCATGGATCACAATCCGATTATCTTGTTCTGGCAGAACACACACCATCAAACGTTTACCCTGTAACCTTCGCATGCACGCACAACAAATATTTAAACTTAAACGAGGACTTTAGGGTGATCTCATTTTTATTAATATATATCTCATACCAGCTAGATCTATCTTTTTGTTAATTTATGAGCAGAACTATTACGCCACATTTTAATTTATCTAATAGCATATTGGCAATATGATGCAGGATTTATGGTCAGCACGGAAGTTTAAAAATGAGAATTTTCAGCCTTTGTTGCGCACCGTAGCGATGCCCTTTTGCTGTGGGTGATGATGTGTGCCATTATGCCACCCAAACAACACGTCTGAGCTTTTCTAAAGAAATGCCACTCCAAATAGTTTCTTCTTTGTTAACCCTCCACTCATTCATGCCATGTTTTTCTCAATCGATACTTGCGTCCTCAGAATTTGCCTGTGGTTCACACTCACACAAACACACACACACACACTATACTGAGGTCGCACACTTCCAGGAGATACCCTCAGATTAGCGTGCCTTCCTGTCTCTCTAGCAGATGCGTGACATTGCCTCAGTGACAGACATTTGATTACTCCTTTCAGAAACTTATTGTTGCATTTCCACTTTGTAACCTGTCTAGAATTTAAAGAACTGGTCTTTATCCCAATCTGCCCACTGGCCTGCATGGAATTTCAAATGCGTAATTCAGCTCGCAGAATAACAAAATGATGTGGAGAAAGACATGATATATATATATATACATATATACACAACACAAGATATGAGGAGACTGAGAGGGTTAATGTAATATTGTTGTAGCAGTTCAGTTATGAGCTTAAAAATGGATTGGGAATTAAGCATTATGTGCAACAGAACTCATGCAGATTCATAGACATTCAGTGTTTGCTGCCATCAAATGTTGAGTACTGTCATTAAAAGGAAATTTACTCCTGCCCGTTAGAGTATTGCTCAGATATCCCTACACATTTATATTATTCACACTCTTTATGAAATTGGGAGTTGACTTTATCGCGTGTATTATTTTACAGAGATGACTTTGGATGTAATAAGAGCTTTTTATATTAATATTTGGAAACCGGGACAGTCCCCAGCCAACACCCCAACCATCACCCACCTCCCTCTTAGCCATTTAGGCCAGAGAGCCAGGCAGAGCTGTGTAATGAAATGTAAACACACCCAAGAATCCCTCATTAATGTGATGCTCCTCTGCTCAGAAGGGAATGTGATGTGAATATGAGGGTCAGACTGCTGCTGAACATTTCCAGAGATGTTGCTAGTGGATCAAACATGGAGCCTGTGGCAGCAGGGAGTGATGGGTGGGGGTATTTGGGGGGGTGGGGGTATTTGGGGGGGGGTTACATTAATGTCTTAGTCACGGCAGGCACCCAGTGCAGAGACAGTAGCATACATGTTATCTACTTTAAATGGATTATTTCATCAATATCACTGCCAATATTCAGGTTTTACCAGATCCAGTCACTGTCACCGCTACAGGATATCTTTAGATTTTCTCTCCATCCAGTCACCCTACTCAGTCTCCCATGCGATTGACATCTTTTCTCCATCATGTCACGCATATTGCTGCAGTCCTTGGGTACTATGGTGGGCTGTGGTACAAGCGTGTCAGAAAGATTCACAGCGGAGGGAGACAGCAAAAATGAATATGACACCTCTTCCTGCTGTGTGTCACTCACTCTAAAAGAGTATTTGGATGTGGAGGCTATGGAGATGTGTTCGTGATGATAAAAAGAAGGGCTCCAGGGCTTGTTTATAATGAGTCAGATGTGAAAAGCCGCCTATTCCTGAGTTTCTATTTCTTGCGCCTGTATGGAGGAATGTGTGCATATATGTGTGTGTCTGCATCTGGGTGCCCATTCTGGCATTTGTGTAGGATTTCTTGAGTGAGTGACAGTTCACCTCTGTAAGTGTGTGTGAGTGTGGGAACGTGCCCGGGGCTCTTGGGGTCCAAGGGTGTGAAGAGCAGCGGGTGAATGGGCCCTTGTGCGGGGGGATGAATGGAGCTCCGGAAGAGGATGATACTCATCAGCTGGCTCTTATGACTGGCCACTTCCTTCAGAAGCACACGCATAAAAGCACACATGAACACATGTTCGCACACGCTCACTGGCACCTGCCTAAAGAGCAGGAGAATAGGAATGAGAGTTCGGGGGGAGGGTCAGATGGACTAGGGCAAAGGTGAAAGTAAAAGGGGAGAGAAAAGGAAGACATCATAGAAAGTAGCAATGAATGGTTGATGGTGAAGTGATTCATTTTCTTTCCTGCCTGCAGAAGCATCAGGGTTGTAATGACGATGGCAACACTGTCAGCATAATGCGAGACAGTTCACTGGAGTCTGCATTTCTTTTTATCCTTTTTCTTATTTTCTCAAACAAAAAGCCAAGTCAATGTATATGTGCACATTTTCAATTGATCTGGTTCATTTTGCATGTTTCCACTGGTTAAAAATAACTGTCAGGGATGCTGTGTGTACATTCAGAATATTAGTCACTGATCCCCTCAGTTAGATATCAGATTACCATAATTTGCTATTGACTTGGTTTATAATAAGGACGTCACTGAACGCTAGCTTCATGTCAAATCCTTTGCAGGCTATTATCTACTTTTCTCCTTGATACGCTATGCGTGTGGTGAGATTTAGGCTAAGCTTTCTCTGTTTTCTGTTTGTGGAATATTGCACCTAGAAACTAAATGTAACATTTCAGAGAGTGAAATTAGAAATTAAATGTATATTTAGCTTTACAAGTCAGCAACACACATTTTGATTTTGTGTCCAGTTCATTCATCCTGATAATGAGCCTTTTATTTAGACTAATTAGTGTTCATGGAAAAGACGATTTGTGTTGTCACTGTGATGTAGGCAGCAGTATATCCCCGGGTCTCTGGCAGCCACGATCAATGAACTGAACACCGTATGGAGGGCTGCCCAGCCAATCAATATGGCATAGATGGGGGGGGGGAATTACTCTCAAGAAGTCAAGTCCAGGGGGGGTTGAACAATGGTGTTAGAAGTCCTGCATTGTTGAATGCATTGTTGAATGTAGGCTGTAATGTCAGTAATACCAGTGGGATTCCTTGTCAATAATGTTTCTAAACCGTATAGCTAGCTAACTATTCTGCCAATGTATTGGATGTGTTTGTTAAGTTAATGATAAAATTGGAAGGTGTTGGACTGCAATCAGATATGCCCTCAGAGCACAAACAGGATGAGGGAAAGTCTGAGGAAAATAATGAGCAGGGCAATGCTGGTATTCTGATAATGTAATGTTGTATAAATTGACCGCAACCAATGGAGTTAACGATTTGAAAAAAGAAACATCCAGGCAGAAAGTTGGCTGTTTGCAGTGGAGATATGAGTGCGGATGCTTCGAGTCCCAGGTTAAAGGGTGTGAATTCTTTACTAGCACTGACTTCAATGAAAGATAATTGAGAGGCAGAGTGAATTTTTTACAGAGTGATGCAAGAAAAGGATCATTTTCAAGGTTTTGTCCACTGTTCCCACTGATGCTGTATCCACCAAGTTTATTGCTGAGGTTTGGAAATGCTGCAGCGCTGTGGTCAATCAAAGCTATATAAAAGAGAAAATAAAAGAAAATGGTCAAATTATTATGGTAAAATTATTATCCAAATGGACTTAATAATAGAAATACTATAGCAGTAAATTATTATTCATGTGTATTCACGTTCAGTTATATCTCTAAATAAAATATTTCAGGTCAGTGGTTTGCTATATTTTTGGCTTTTGGCCCTTCAAAACCAAGCAATGTCTACTTTTGACCTATCATCACTTTTTCTAAATGTCTGAGGGCTAAGATCATGTCAGTCAACAAGGGATATTTCTCCCTGGTTTTATGTTCAAAACAATAAAAATGAACCCCAAATAGTAACAAATAGAAATTATACATGTCTGAAAAAGCTGTTACATTTTCTTATGACTGTCTACTGCAACATTTACCTGACTCAAATGTTTTTCATCTATGTCGTATTGTGATCTGACTACTAAACAGAAGTGTGTGCAAACATGAGAGACAAATGGTCAAATTCTGTGGTCACACATGCACACACACAAAGCTAACAAGAGACAGAGCTTGAGCAGATGCATTTAATGTATTATTCAATGTAGCACATCCAAAGCTATCGCTCCACGGAGTTATAAGAATAAATATGTAATAACTCAGCAGAAAGAAAGAGCATTGAGTCTGTCAAGCACTGTAATGCTTAAAACACTCTCTATAGGATCTGCATTTGCCTTAAGACATTTGTATCTTGTGTTTCTGTGTATGCACCACTTATGCTCAACTCTTTACCCCCTATGGGAGCAAACAACACCCCAGAAAGGAAAGTCTCAGCTGGTGTGTAAGTGTTAAGAGGAATAGGGCTGGGGGGTGGAGGTTAACCTGCACCATCAGACGCAGTAGCTGGTGTCAATGAGCCCCTGGGGTGTTGTATCTTATTGTGTAACTTCTATGTCAGCAATTGAGGTACAGCTGTAGTGACTGACTCATGTAGTTCATGCATGTTCAGAGGGATTACCAAATATTCAATGTGAAATTAGAAGAAGGCAGAGGGATAGCAGCTCGCCGCTCCCTCCTGACTGTTGGGGATGTGACAGTTATTTGTCGAGGAGAAAACACAGAGAATTCAGGACAAAAAAGCAAAGAAACTGACTGTAGTTCTCTTGGGCTAGAGTTTGGCAGGTGCTGGTTTGATGAATGAGAGAAGTCTTGGAATTTTTTTTTTTTGCTCAAGAGCGCCAGGGATAGAGAATGGCCTGTAGCAATCAATGTAGATCAGCCAAAACTGCTCCCCAAGCAGCGGGGTGAGTGTGGAGCAGAAGGGGGGAAGAGAATGTTTCGGTGCCTTGTGCTCCTTTGCAAAAGAAAGGTAAAGTGAACGCGCACATGAAGGTACAGGTAAAGGAAGAAATTAGCAACCTTTTAATTTCTGCACCTTGAGATATAACCATTTTCAAAGACTGCATGAAAGTAACATGAATGTGTATTCTGGGCTTTCATGTTTTGGGATTCAGCTGAGAAGACAAGATACCTTAGTAGTAGTCTTTATCACACATATGGTTTTTGAGCTCTAAACACACACCTATGTCCACTTTGTTTACTTTGTTTGTATGCTCTGTGTTCTACTCTTTGTCTTTTTAATACCCTCCACATCACTTTGCATTCATACAAGCTCACCAAGTATTTAAAACAAATCTGTCGTCTCTGGAGGTAATGGCAGCCGGGACATGAAGGTCTGAGCTGAGACGTGTGGGGCTGGCAATTAGAAAACAATGTGTTTAGGGATGAGGACCAGGATTTGTGCTGTGGCGTACAGAGACAGGCGCTGGATGATGGCAGCTGTCATGTTTCTGCAGAAAAGACAGAAGCAGAGTCTCTCTTTTGTCATACAGTACATCTCAGGAGCTTCTGTGTACTTTAATGAGGAACAAAGCTTACAAGCATATTAAACAGTGTGACATAGTGCAACTGCTCATACAGTGACAGCGCAAGATTACTGTTGTCATGCACGCAGCCGTGCAGATGCTCTAAATCAATGCCTTGCCATGACACCAGACCTGCAACAGTTGAGTTAGAGAAGCAAATAAGGTATGCAAGTACAGCAGTAAACAAGCAAACAAACACATAAATACATTAGCCATTGTAAGTTGACCAGAAGAAGATACACACCATGAGAGAAAAAAAATGTGTGTACCACCATTACAGTATGCACTGTGGTATATATGTGTTTTTTATTAACTTCTGGAGCTAATGTTAGAAATCAGAGACCAGGATTACTGTTCACTCACCACTGTCAGTTTTGCTAGTTAAAATGTCACTTTTTTTTTTTTTAGCAAGCCAGGTAAAGTGTGTAGCCTAATAGATAAATTCTGTCTGGTGATTATTTATATAAAAAAATTCTCAATTTAATTTTCCAAATAGTTGTTAATCTCGCAGTAGGACTGTATTATGGATCTAAACTAGATGTTAGTGGAAGTTATTTATCAAGAACTATAGCTTCATAAATAAAAGAATGCTCAGTTTTTAAATAGACGATCCTTGGATGTTTGACTATTGAACAAAACAAGGTATTCAAGGACATCAGACATAAAAATAATCAATAGATTACTAGCAGTAATCATCATAGTTTTAGTAGCTTTAGTTAGTTGTAAGAAAGGTACTGCAACACAGATTACTGCACACATAAAGACTGCACAGGTCTTTTAACACTGCTACAGGTTATGCAACATAACCTAACGCTAGCATGAGACTTCAAATCAGTCCACTCTGCTCCACCCAGCCATACCTCTTCATACTCAACTATGTTCTTCTACGATCTGCTATGCTCCACCATGCTCTGCATAGCCCCTCGGGTATTAGTGGTTACCAATTACAATAAATAAGAAGCTATAATATTTGCTAATCAAACAGAAATCACTGAAATTCTCTGATTGGTTACAAGGGAGAGCCTTGGTCAAATACTTGTAGAAGTGAATATCTCTGCAGCACCGTGAGGCTGTTCTGTGAGCCTGACTTCACTGGAGTTGTCAACAGCATCTCTGTGCAATAAAATACATTTTAAATCCTATTTCAACTTTTAGATATCGGATATTCTAAAACAGTTACATACTGTAGCTTAAGAATACTTTATTTCCTAGCAGCATGGCTGGAATTTTGTTCAAGACACTTCTACACTATTACCCTATGAGTCAGCATGCAGGTTGCGTGTTTACTTCTTTGTGTGCTGCATGTCCACCTCCATCACTTACTCTGTCAGAAAAATGAAAGCCTGTGAGCAGGACCATCCCTCTGCACCTGTCGACACTGATACGCAGATGGGGAGATAATTGGGAAGGGATGATTGTTAAGGAGATAATTGGAGTTTCCATACCCCCTGACAGGAGCTGGTCTGGGCTGAGTTTCTGACCCGGTGCCCAGGTAAGCATTTATTCAGCAGGCGGCTGGGCTCCGCAGCAAACCAGATTGTAAACGTGGCGAGAAACAGCAAGGAGGAGAGACAATGGCCTAGCGTGAGAGGGTTAGAGAGTGAGACACAGGAAGAGAGAGAGAGATGTTCAGAGCCAAGGGGAGTGTTCTTACACCCTCGATTACCCATTTAATGAGCCAATGCCGCGCCATTGTTTTATTACTTAGAGGAAATAGAAGAAATCTAGATTTCACTGTGTGGTCCCTGTGTTTCCCACTGCTAGGCTGGCATCTGTCCTCTTTGTGCGCAGCGGTCTGCCTATCATCTCCTCTCACAAACACTAATGCTTTTGTTTCTTCATCTCTCCAACAACCAGCTTTGCCTTCTGTCCGTCTAAATTTTCAAGACGCACTTGTTTTTTGCCTCATCCTTATTAACCTTCCATTACCCCCGTTTTAGTCTCTCATGAGTATCTAACGCTCCCCGACATTAATCTAAGAACTGTTTAGCTGGTCAGCTGCTCTGATCACTGCTATTCCCAGCAGTGGAAGCTTAAGAGTTCAGTGTCTTCCTTCCTACCTTTTTTCTCTATTTTCTTCATTTTATCTGCTTTCACCTCACCTGTTACTTTTTTCTCTTGTCTTTTCCTCTCTTTTATCTTCTATTGTTTTTTCTTACCACACACACTGGTAGCAGCAGTGACATAAACATAGTTTTATTGCTCTTGCACAGGCACTAAATCTCCCCTGAGCTTGAAGAGCTACAACTGGTTATACCGAGGAATAGCAAGTGCACCTCTCTGGAGCGCAACAATCCATGGGGTACACAGATACTTTAGAGAGATGGGATGGAAATGATGCCCAGCCCCCTTCTAAAAACCTCTAAAACCAGTTTTTTACACTGTACACATGGATAAAATGCAGTACAATTACACATTATCAGTGGACATTTGTTGGCATAATTTTCTCCAGACTACATTTAAAGTCATTTGCAGGAAACGAAAAGTGCTCTCACAGTAAAACCACTTCCACTCAGTCATGTCTGCATACATTCATGGAAATTCATGTTGGTGCTTTGTTTCTGTCCCCTGGGTCCCTGTCCTTTGCACAGAAGGAGATTGATTGCATTGTGTGAGTCATGCTGTGTTGGAGGACTCACAGAGTAGGCCTACCCACCCATCACCTGAGAGATTCTTCACAAGCACAAGCTGTGTGTGAGACACACGCTTGTCAAAGCCAGTGAGACATATTTTACATTACATTTTATTTAGAGGAGTGTTGAAGAAGGTGGGTTTTTGATAGGTACATGAGGTGTGTGCGGCCTTAGCAGGATCTGAATGCATGCACATCCTAGCATGTGTGAACTATTGATTTATTTTCCTCGGACTCTCATTTACATAGCTGATCTCCAGAAGATGGATGGGATCAGAGGGACCGCAACATGCTTTCTGTTTTTATTACACACATCGTCTGACAGTTATTAGCCATGGGTGGCTAAGTGGAGGATGATTGTGTGCGTCTTCCCGTGTCTAGTGTCAGATGTGCTCATATTCTCTGAAAGTACTCTGTGGTTGATTGAGTGACCCTTCACCCTTGTGGAGGTGGTGTATATTACTGTCTTATGTGACAAACCTCTCTGCTCCCATCACCCCTCTCATCTTTCAGCAGGGTACCTTAAACTAAATATAGAAATGATGCAGCAGAATACCTTGCCAATATGAATCTGAACTAAAGTAAAGGAACTGTATTCTTGTCCAGATTAATACTTGTTTTCACAGTTGCACTAGTTTTATACATTATTTTGGGGGCAGCATTTAGCTTATAGCTTTATTAAGGAGCCAGAAGTAGAAGTATGACAGGAACTGAAGGCAGAGAGTGATGGGGAGTGACATGCAACAAAGGTCCATGACCAGATTTGATCCAAGGATGATCCAGTTCATTACCTGTGCCTTAACCCTTAAGCCAATACTATCTAAAGTAGTTTCTTTATCAGCCATTGTACAGATTTAAGTCAGTTTCCAAGCAACAATGGTAAAGGGTCCAAAGACATGTTAATTAGCATCATCATCATCTGAGGACTATAGATGTGCAAAATGTCATGGCCATCCATTTAAATTTTTTCAGTCAAGACTTAAAATGTTTAATATTGTCTGGTCCCAGTATCTCAAATGTGAGGACTAGCTGTTTTCCACTCATATATATCATGATCATTTAAATGTCTCTAGGTGTTAGACTGTTTTTGACACCAAAACAAGACTTTTCAAGTAATTATCTTGTGCTGTGGCCTTGTGCTTATGCTGTGACAGGCCTTTTCAATAAATTTTTTATACCATCAAGTAAAAAAACAAAAAACACAGAATAGAGAATGGTATACAGTTTACCATAAGATGAACATCTTAATCAGATGTCCTATTTGGTGGAGTCAGTTGACATGTGAATCCACAGTAGTGGGGTTCTATTAAAAAAGACCTTTTATGGGTGACTGCACAAGAACCCTCCAATCAGTGCACTCCCTCCAGCTGAACACAGCTTCCTTCTACTGTGAAATTCCCTCTGCGCTGCTGGCCTTAATGTTACACAGGATAATGGCGTGCAAGTCCCAGGGGGGAAAATAGTAGAAACCTTGTGTTCCACATAATGTACATATATTACATATTAATTATGTGGTCAAATGAAACCAGTATTGTCAGGAATACATGTGTTTTCTCACTTAAAAGACCTTCCCTAGCTATATAGTTATTATTAAAAATCTGGTTGTGTGCCCCCTTAACCCATATATGAAAAAGATTTTTTTGACTTTATTTGGTAAAGTACTTTTTTTTTCTTTCATATGTTTGAAAAAATTCAATTATACAGCCCTTATGTTTTACAGCTTCATTACATTACTAATGTGGTCGCCAGACATTACATTCAAGAGTGAAGCAGTAATGTTTCAGAAGTACTCTGTGATTTTGGATGAGGCTTTTTTGCATGTTCAGTATAAAGGATCCAACGTTGCTTTCTACCCCCTCACAGCCCTCTGACAATCCACAACTTCAGATACAAGAACAACTGTCACAAACATGTCCTCTTAGTACAGCAGGCACAGACATGTCTGTCTTTTGATATTTGTCTCATGCTAAGCACAGGAACAGCTGCAGGGCACAGGAAACAGAGAACAGGGAAGACAGTAGCTGCATGAGTTGTTTCTGACAGCTCCTCCTGCTGTGCTAGCATCAGTCCCTTTGGGATTTAAATTTTTTGTTTTGGAGCCCAAAACTCTTTGGCCACACTAAAGGCAAATCTAACTGTTCATTCATAGGAAACAAGTAAAAGTACAGGTATAAGTTTAAAGCCAGAAGACAGTTCCAGTGGGTATTCCTGCATCTATATGCATATGCTGAAGGATTTTGTTGACGTTTGGAAATTGTGGTTTGTTTTGAGTGGAAGTAAAAAGTGATGCAGTGGAAGTGTGCTTCAAATTATTTAATAATTTATCTATGGATTTTGCAAAGCCAGATAAGGTTTGCAAATTCGCAAATTCCTTGAGGAGAAACCTAATTATGACAAAACGTTCAAACACTCACAATTCTCACTCCTTCATCCAAAAGTCCTTGAGCAGCTCTAAACTACTGTAATCCTTGCCAGAGAAACAGACTGTTGCCCAGGCAACATCGCTCCTGCCGCCATGGCAGCTGTAACTGTGGTGAGGAGACACAGAGTGCCAGGGTGGACAGGTGTTGCTGGGGTCTTTAAGATCACTGTAGGTCTATCAGCTCTGCCACCAATGCCGTTACACATGTGGAGCTGCGCTAACAAGCAGCTCTCACGAAAACACACTCAATATGCTGCTTCTCTATACTGATATCTGAACTGAGACTGCTGTGTTACACTAATGTTCTGTGTCATGCTCATGTCGAATTAGGTGATCACATGGTTCTCTTGCCAGCTCGAAGCGGGAGGTCTGTGCCCCATGTCTTCTTCTTTTTTTTGTCAGATACTGGTAGGTATGAGAAATGATTCATAATCAGTGAAACATGGTAACCTGCTGTAGGGCAGAGTAATGGGACACTGCACAAAAAGTCAAACAAGCTCCCATTACCTTTTATCTGGGCACAACATGGAGGCCAATGCTGAAATTGGTCCTAGAAAATTGTAAGGGGAAATGTAATGTGCGCTGGTGGAAAGCAATAGGCGAGAGAGTGTCCATTTGCTAGCAAGAGCGTGTGCAGACCATGAAGGAAAGATAGTTCTGTTATTGAGTCAGTGTGGCGAGGTGCAAAATGTCTATTTCAGGGCTTGCTTTAAGTAGGGTGAGTCACCAGGCTTTTGGAGCACTAGAAGCTGCATGTGTGCATGTGTCCATGCGCGTGTGCACATGTATTTTTCTGATACCTCTGAATTTCTCCCTCTCTCCCTTTCTCGTTCTCCCTATACGTATCTCCGTCACACACACACACAAATGCACACACGTACCTGCCCGGAGGGTGCAGGTCTGTGACAGCTTAGGCGTTTTGGGAACGGGCCATCCTCTCTCTGTCTTTCCCTCAGCTCCTAGCAGCGAGCTGGCCCTCGTGCGGGGACAGACAGTGACTTCAATCTGTTTGGTAAATACTGAGATAAGTAAGGCCCACCCATCACCATGGCAGAAAATAGCCCAGGCTAGACCTGTGAGTGCAAAGATAGCATGCCATACTGAAAACGTAGAGCGGATATACCTTCCAGGGAGAAGATGTGAACATAAATTTGCTATTTTAAGATATTAGAGGGTGTGAAGGAAGTCAAAGTGACAGACAATGAGAGAAAGAAAAGTAGGAAGACTGGGTGAGAAAAGCAAATGAGAGATTGAAACTGCCTCCTACTGCCAGTAAAATGTCAATGGAGCCCTGGGGATGCATTGATTAACCTCTCTACTCCTCATCTGCCTTCACCACCTCCACCTCTCACCGAAGGCAAACACACAAACACTGTAGGTATACAATTGGGCCAACTGGCCAGATTTGCATGAACATGCCACATAGTAGCTGAATAGACAGGTATTAAAGCTTTTTTCGGATGAAAATACAAAAGCACCATGTGATGACCAGTGAATGATTGAGAGAGCTCCTTTTTAAGCCTGCATAGACTGTACATGTCTTGTGCAGTGTGTGAATTATATTATGCAGTTAAGCACCTGAGGCTTAACATTTTCAGTGCTGAAAATCCTACATTATTCCTTACTGTACATTTTAGTTTTAGTTTCTTTGTTGCGAATCAGAGTAACAGTAGTGTATTTTTGATGGAAAGTGGCTGTAAGCAATGTGTGCTATGTAACACTTTCATATGTAAAATAACTTCACTTTAAATTTTATAGGGGTTTTCCCTATGTTTATACTAAATATTCCTTAATCTGAAAACTAGAACATTTTACAGACAACTTTTAACGTTCCCGCTTGTTTTCTCTTTTCTCTTATTGCAGTTTGCTCCCAGTTCTCCAAAGGTGTGTATGCCATTATTGGCCTCTATGACAGGAAGACAGTCAACATGCTCATGTCTTTTTGTGGAGCGCTGCACGTCTGCTTCGTCACACCGTCCTTTCCCATCGAGACGGCTAACCAGTTTGTGATTCAGCTGAGGCCTGAGCTCCAGGATGCTCTAGTGGGAGTGATCGATCACTACGGCTGGACCAAATTCGTCTACATGTACAGTTCTGACTCAGGTAGAGAGACTTTATTTATTTAATTATTTATTATTATTTATTTTCATTTATTCATTCATTCCTTCATCCATAAATATCCTTATTCATCTTTTAGCACCAAAGTATTTCTGAAATATAAGTAAAATGTGTATGTGCACATGAAGATAGAAAGAAATAGAACCAGTTGTTAAACCAACCACCGCAAGTCATCTTCACATTCCCATGGCGATAGGAGTGAGGTCAGTGGTAGCTATTGTGCAGTAATGAGCAGTCGTCAGAAAATCTGTACAGACAGACAACACAGAAAAGAAACATTGACCTGCATCCACAAGCAGATCAAACTCACAGCAAAAGCTTTTTCATTAATCAGTCATCCATAGTAACCTGTGTCCCTTTGCCTGTAGTATGCCAACAAAAAAGATAAAAACAGGATAAAAAGTGCTGTAACATTCAATTTGAATAACTTAATAACACTTCTGCCGAGGCAGACAGAAATACAAGTAGCACACTGTCAGCCACCTACTTGCTCCACTTCCTCTTCTCTCTAGCCAGTCAGCTATACTTTTCCCATAATGCCACGCCATCTGTCCCAGGTGTTGTGGGTTTTGGAGCATGACCATGGTGGGTGTATTGTATGTGTATGTGTGCCCAACAGCATGAACCCGTTACATATGCATGTGCTTTTTAAAGATCCAAATTTGCATGAGGCTGTAATGCCTTTTTTTTAAATCTTCTTTTGTTTTTGACCTGTGTGAGAGAAATAATCAGGCTTTGAAAGACAGATGCCATCATGCCTGTGCGCAAAGTGCACTATCAAGAGGTGACAGGAGAGATTTCACAGTGGTCTCTAGCCATATTGATGTATGACAACTGCGTCACACATGTCCATCTGAGTTTTTTTATCTTCTGTGATCTCTTCATTATCCGCAAACATATTGTTGGGTAGTGTGTGTGTGTGTGCAGGGTCACCCCTGTGTGATTGAGTGGTGGGATGGAGCCAGTGGAATCCATATCAGTTCTCTGTTGCCTGGATACTATGCTGCAGTCAGCCTTCTTACGGGGTTATTTTAAGCCTTTAAGAAAAATCTGATTTAGTTGTGAGGAATTTGTCTGGTATGTAAGTACATATATGCTTCTTCCAAATGTTTTAGCAAAGTAGGAATTTTTTAAAAATGACTTGGTGATATTGTTCCAATTATTCCATTGTTTTAGTCCATTGTCTGCAGTGGACAAGGACGCTCTCATCACTTTCCTGCTTTCTCAGGAGCTTGAACATTTTTCCCTTTTTTCCACTTAACATCTGTCTTGCTATCTTCATGTGCTGCATCTCCTAATAAATAGCTTTTATTTCCAAAAGCCAAGAACAGGAAAACAAATTTGATAGCCCATTAAACCTATCATAAACAATATTCAGGAAATGGTTTTCCTAAGTGTTATTCTCTCAACTCTCAATTGCCTGGTGCCCAGGTCTCTGTGTATTGTCTCTGGCCAGAAGGGTGCTTATGACAGCCAGATTCCATTACGATATTATTCTCTTCCAGGATGCCTTTGGAGGACAATTTTTACTTTGGCTAGCCCTGTCAGGCTGGCAACTGATTTATAGGGGAGCATCAGGCACATAGCTACATTTAAAGAGGCGAGACAATATTCAGTGCAATCAGTGAGACAAAAACGGGAAGAATTGTTGGGAATGCAGGGAATGAATGATAAATAGATGGAAGAAGTAAAGAGATAAGAATTGTAATAATTCAGCCATGTTGATAAGATCACAGGAAAGTTGACACCAGGTCTTTGTGTAATGCCTAACAGAACAGAATATTCTCAACACTAGGCGTTAATGAGATTCAACCACTAATTTAAGTGCATCTTGACAAGCTGTACACTCAAGTGCTAGAACATAATGTACATAATGCAAAACCAGCTTAACAAATACATAAACGCATTAGAATGCAAAAGTAATTAAAGATGTTCATCAATCAGTAAAACAAATAAATAAATAAGGAGCAGACTGAAATGATAAAAAGAAGTGAACTGTAACTGTGTACTGTAACCTCCTTTTCACCATGGTGCTGTCCATGGTGTTGAAACCTCTCACTGACACCAGGATTCATTCTTAGACTGCTGTCCATTCTCCTCAGGACCCACTGGCCTTAATCACAACCATGATTAACTGCCCCCTGTGTTCCCATGCCTGTCATCAGTTTCACAGTTTCTATTAATACTGTCAGCACCAAGGACTGCAATTTTTCACTCATGAGCCACAGTGAATGGAAAGTGACACCACAAAAGGTTCCATACGTCTCCATGTACGTTTCCAGTGTGTGCATCAATTCCGTTGAACATGCCTGCACTTTTGTGATTGTCTAATTTATTTACACATATTGTTTTGTGGTCATATGTGGAGTTGGAACACGATCCATCTTTTTATGTCTTAATGACCTGGTGTCAAACAGGCAGCATGTATTGCCTGGAGAGCAGCTGGTGTGCATTCCAATAAGACCGGGCAATCGTCTTTCAGAGCTTGTGACTGCATTCCTCATTCTTCTTTTGACAGGCTCTGGGTTGTTGTCGTTGCTCTGGATAAGCCATTTTTACATTTACTCAATATGCCTACAATGCTTGCATGCACACAAACAGACATTCACGGAGGATATGCACAGCATATCATGTATAGACCCACGGTGGCTTTAACACTGTTTGCAGGCTTAGTAGAAAAACAAACACAGCTACATCATGTATTAGTTTACATTTCTAAATTTTCTAATTGCTATAATTCATTTGGATAATGGCTGCCAGTCTGCAGCGGGTGAAATTACTTTATTTACTCTGTGGAACAACTGCGGCAGCCAGCTCAAGAGGAATCTGATTGGTCTACTGCCAGCAGCAAAGGCGTACAACAGTGATTCAGATTGTAAATCAGAGCTCAAGATCAATGTTTTCTCTAATCGCCTTTTATTTTCTGTCTTAGCATGAACCCCTAGCTCATTGGCTGCTCTACCTCATTTTCCATGATGCTCAAGTGTCACAGCAGCATATCAGTGACAGTGCAATTGAGTAATGCCACCTGTAATTGGTGCGTGTGTGTCGTCTGCGATGATGCACGGGCTCATTATTTGTTAGTGTGAAAGTGGTGATTATTTAGCCCCGCACCGTACAAGCTGGAAAAGCACGCCTGTACATTTCAGTGTGCTTAATAGACTGTCCCACTTGTTACACTTTATCTCTGAAGCTACTGGGGAGATGCTGATGAATAAGTTTATCAAGAACAGTTTGGTTTCCTGCATGGTTTCTGTTTTGTTGTCAAGTTGTTTTAATTTATCTTTCACCTTCATAATATAACTACATACAGTATAAGATTAAACCTCACATAATTTAATAATAATAAAACATAAACACTCATGGTTCCACCTCGTCATTCATCTTCTTCGCAGAGCTTGTGCTCTAAATGCCCACAAATTCAACTCCCAGTTCCCCTTTTTTCCATTTGAACCAACCCTTTAGTTCATATTCACCGCTTTCCATTCCTCTGTCCAGGTCTGTCAGTGCTGCAGAAGGTGCTGGACACAGCGGCTGAGAGGAACTGGCTGGTGACTTCTGTTAACGTGGAGACTATGACAGAGGCCTCTTTCTTAAAAGTGTTCCAGGATTTGGACAAGAGGAAGGAGGGACAGATTATCATTGATTGTGAGACTGAGAGGCTCACTGGCATCCTTAAAAAGGTAGAGTGTTTTCTCTTTTTACAGTGATTATTATTATGTTGCAAGCTACACTGTGATGAAAGCCTGTAACCGCATAACATAATCAAACCACACAATGTTCTGCATTAGCTCCAAATGAGTGAGATCTTGTTATATACGTCATGTTTTAATCAGATGAAAGAAGCGCAGGTTGTTGGTCTACTGTGGTGTTGATCTTCTGGAGCATCAAGGACATGGAAGATGCTTGCTTAATCATAGCTCAGCAACCATAACTAGGCATGGCAAGTCTGTCAAACTGTCAAGAGTTGGGGTGAGTGGACAGGGGAGAGAAAAAAGAACAGCTGGTAACAGATCAAAACAACAACAAGGAGCAGCAGACGAGGCACTGAGCAGGTTGGTAGGACCAGTAACTACAGCTCCAAAGCCGAGGATACCTGCAGAAAGATACAGCGAGAGAGAGAGAGAGAGAGAGAGGATGAAGCACAACTAGGAGAGAGAGAAGAAACAAAGTTAATAACATGCAATGATGGCATAAGAGTGGACAGAGAGAAAAGGAGGAGAGGAGCTCAGTGTATCAGGAAAGTCCCCCAGCAGACTAAATCTATAGCAGCATAACTAAGAGATGGTT
>JAUMHL010000002.1:6848018-6898405 GCA_032362345.1 Sandelia bainsii | reverse complement strand
TATAAGTGAGGAGAAGGATTTTAAACTCTATTCTAGATTTAACAGGGAGCCAATGGAGAGAAGCTAATGTAGGAGAACTATCAGTCTTTCGTTAATTTGAAAACAGTTTCAAGTTTTCTCATTACGAAAATAATGCGAAATACCTTTGTTTCCCAGTTAGAAAAAGCACTTTATCTTGTTAAAATGAAAATATACAGTTAAAATAAGGGAAAGTACGTGTTATGTTGACTTAACTGTTAGCTTTAGCCTCAGTGTTTTAACATGATATCACGGTTCTTGTTTTAAAACAAATCAGCCTGAAATTTTAAAACCTAACCAGAAGTTGCATGTAGCTAATGTTAGCTTAACTAGCTACCTCGCTACTTTTAATAAAATCCACCAGCCATTGTGTTTCTACTGGCAAAATCAAAAGTTGCTGGCTAGAAGTGAGAAGCTGCTTTTGTCTACCTCTGTCTGAAATCAAGGACCCTTTTTTTTTTTTACAATTACTGAGAATGTTGAGCTGTAAAAGTGCTTTTGCAAAGATTATAGAGCTTTTTCACAGGTGAAACAAATTTTGATAACAGTGACTCACTCGCTGTTTTGTTAAGCATCCCACTAAGACATGCTAGTGAGGCTCGGAGACTAGCACACCTAAATGCAAAGAAAAGGTGTTAATGACATTCACAAATGTGTACATGTGTGAATGTGAACTAATTAGAATCACTGAATGCAAATAAGCAAATGCATCCCCATAAATATCCACATATTTGTTATATTTGTATTATCTGTATTTTCCTTTTTGAATTACACAAACTTGTGTAACACTGCATTGCATTTTTTTGTTTGTTTGTTCCAGTTGTTGTTTCTAAGAACAAAAAGCACATACACACATGGACTTTAATGATGTTCACACGCAGACAGTCCCCATCTGTATGCGTAGGCTGTGGCTGCTCTGTGTGAATGTTATTGATGACCCGGTGTCTACAGTTCAGGTTATTGCATCGGTTCACACCAGTTTACAGGAGCTGAGCCTGAGAAGTTCCTCATTCAGACGACCACCATCAATCACAGATGCCTGCACCCCACCTCCACACTGCCCCGCCTGTGCACACACACAACACACATACACAGACACACACATGCAACACCTTTGCCTCTTTTTCCCTATAAACTCACTTCTGTGCTCGTCTCATTCATCTCATACAATACACAGATTCTCCTACGATAATGTCAATGAAAATATCCCGAGGGTGACTTCCTGTATAAGCTGAATGTTATTGTCTCCTCTGAGAACATTTACTGTGACAGAGGAGCTACCTCAGAAACATTTCAGAGTGTAGAGAGATGAAAAGTGACCGGTTCTCTTGGGGCTGAACTCTGAATGACTCCTTGCATCTGAGTGTATAATTAAAAATCTACTCACATCCAAAACATTTCCATTTGACAGTCCGCTGTGGCAGTAATGTGTGTGTTTTTCCTCGGGTGTCGGGCGTATCGGTGTCAGAGCTTGTGTGTATCTCTCCTCTTTTCTCTAGTTTTTCCTTGCCCGAGGCTCAACCGCGGGGCCCGCCTTGTGTTGGGGTCACCATTAATAACAAATGCCACCGTCTGTCATGACCTACAGCATTGTCAGAAACACACACACACATAGCACACAAACAAATGAGTACACCCCCCAAATTATATACAAGAGGGAATGTTCACAGAGAGCGAGTGAGGTCACGGATAATGCCTGAACAGAGAAAGTGAAATTAGCTTTTTATTCTTTGTGCTAAGGCTATTAATTGAATGGTGCACAGCTTTAAATTAGTACTGCCCACTTAGCTTTATTCTGTTTGACTGCCCAGTATGCTGTCAAGCTATATATACATATATTTCTCCTACAGTACAACAGTCTCTTTATTTAGAAATAGGTGAATTAGACTTTCCATATAATGCCACCAGCTAAGCAAATAATTTCTTACATCCACATTTAAATGTCACTCAAAGGAGTGTCCAATATGCCCATTTCATTTATAAGCTGGCACTACATTACACACCTCTCACCGTGATGTCCTCAGCACTCAGCAGACTTGGGATGCCCACAGTTAGAGAATGACAGCAGCGCAGGCAGGAGAGAGATGGAGCATACAGGAGGCGTGGGAGAGGGGCTTGTCACACTTCAGCACCGACAGACTTCATTATTTGATGATATTGTTAGACCACAATGGAGTTCCAGGGAAATGGAGTATTGTAAGTTATTTAGGTATCAGATCAAAGATCGAATAAGAGCTAACGGGGGAATAACACTTAATTTGCTTTCCTACAGTAGAGGAAAGCTAATGAAGAGGAGGGAAGCATACATAGGAGAGCATTACAAATGAGAGCAATAACCATGACAGATATGTTACATGTTCAATATGACATGTTCAGTTTACTTCTAATGAAGAGTTAAATATAATTTTTGAAATATTAATCTTTTCTACTACCTGTATTAAGTAATTTGGCCGTGTGGACCCTACATCATTTATTTACTTCACTGCTTTTGTTTGAATGCATCATTTGTTACACATGGTAATTATCTATGTATAGCATCAGAGGTGAGTATGTGTGTGGTCAGTAGTACGCTGTTGTTTTTGACGTAGTGCATGTCATGCCAAAGACAACAAAGTAGAAACATGCCTGCAGTACATGCTGCCTGCACAACAAGAGGCAAAAATCATCCCCTGTCATAGGAATAACTCCACCATTCATCACTGATGCAGAGGAGAGGAGAGGAGAGGAGAGGAGAGGAGAGGAGAGGAGAGGAGAGGAGAGGAGAGGAGATTTGAGCCGTACTTATGTCTAACTGACTCCAGAACTGTCATTTTCCTTGAGCTCCTTAGGTGACTTTTATTATATGTAAGTGGCAATCTGTAAATATGTTTGCTTATTACACACAGACTAAAGCTGACATTTGTGAAGTTAGTCATCCTTTTATGATTTAGGATGTTCAATGTTCAGTCCCCTTGCACTGATTTCCTGTCAACCTACTTTCTGCCTGTCCTGCTCAAGGTCAAGTACTGTACTCTCTACCAGGTACACTGCTGAGACGCTGTCAGAACACTCCCCGCACTCTTCTAGTTGCACACACAAGCACGCACAACACAACAACCTTCTGTTTGTATCACAGACGTTTAACTCTGCTTCTCCTCTGTGGTTGTCTTCCAGATTGTTGAACAAGGCAAAAACGCAAAGAGCTATCACTACATCCTGGCTAACCTGGTAAGGACTGATTATTTCACTGCACCTGTATTCATTTGGGTTACTTTATACATAGTTCTCTATGTACTTTCTCAGCTCAGTTGAATTTACATTGCTGTTTAATATGACCTTTAATAGGATTCCAAACTTTCAGTACTTTATTGCCAATTTAATTGCCTAATAATGTAGCCCCAAACTATCTGGTCTTACATCTTTTATGTTCCCTCATCCCATTTTCCTCTTCAGTACATAACATATTCATTCACTGCACTTCCAACAGCACAGTAATAGACCTAGCGTACAGTAAAACACAAGTGGGAAACCTGTGACAGCCATAGACAGGAATCTATGCAGATGCACGGTGACAGAAAAAGGTCAGGCAGCAACTTTATATCCATTAGGTCTCTTTGTCCGCTGCCATTTTCTCAGTGCAAATGGTATGTAGGCCCCTACAGCACTATTCAGACTCTCTAAATACAACCAAATGAAGAGAAAATTGACATCAACAGAAGCTGTAGTAATAACAGCATTAATATGCAGCTGCAGGCTTGAACAATTTCTCACTGCTGGGGTTTTAGATTGGCTCAATCTCTCTTGTCTGGCCAGTTTGCCAGATTTAATTTTAAATGATAAGGTGGGGACCGTAATAACAGCTGATACGCAAAGTGGCCACAGTCATTTATAATGGACCTATTAAAAGGTTTGTGCAAAAAAAAAAAGAGAGACGTTTTCCACATCCTTGCACCTTTTTGGATTTTGCTAATTCACTCGTTCCTGTGTGCGTGCATAGCGGTCTGTGTGCGTATCAGAGACACACTGTTACAGCACAAAAGAGAAAAGAGAAGCTTTTGAGTAAATAGTTGAATGTGGTAAGAATATCTGTCAGAAACACCCCCCCCCCAATGTCCAGTGTTAGCAAAGGCTAGTTTCTATAGTAACCTCTTCAGCTCACTGCACTGCATTAGCTCATACATGGAGCTGAAAAAAGACAACTCTATTCAGCTGAGAAATATGGACATTTGACAACACACTCAGGTACATTAGTCAGACAATGATGAGAAGATGGGGTAGATGGAAATACCCTGCCACCTCTACCACCACAAAACAATACAAACTTTGTGCTAGTTTACAGCCACCCACTTTTATTTGACTTCATTGGTTTTTGCTGTATGCATATGAAGATTAAAGCAAGTTCACAAATGAGAGTTTGTGACAGACATATGGCCAAGAGAGAGCTGAAGCTTCAATGGCATGAAACAAATAACATTGGAGCACGGAAGAAAGAAAATGGGAAATAGAAAGGTTGTCACAGAGATGCCTAGTGAGCAGGAGACAATCTAGTCAGGCTCTCTTTCCTCTCATCAGTCAAAACTTTGCTCTTAAATCTTAGACAAATCTTCTTTTCCTTTCTCTCGCTCTGTCTCAACTCCCACCCATTCCCGCTTATCTGCCTCCTCGTCACCCCACGCTGACAGCCAGCCTGCTGAGAGACTGAAACTGTCTCTCCCACACTGCTGCCTTTCTCCCTCTCTGAAAAACAGCCCTCTCCACATAATAGTCAGGGGAAAACTACAAGTAGGAGATGCCATTACAGTAAATCACTTCTTTTTCCATTCTGCTCTGCCTGAGGCATCCCTTGCATTGTTCACTGTAGCCTATAAGTTTTTGATCCTGCCATTGTTAACAGTAGCCTATGAAGACTCAGTCTAGCAGAGATTAGCAGCGGACTGCTCCCGCCATGAAATTACGTTTTCTATTTTCTTTTCACTACTCTTGTCCCTCAGGAATAGACTGGGAGTCTCCTCAATGGGATAACCTCTCTAAGTGAAAACGAAGGATTTGTCCATTTAATTATCCAATTAACCCATGAACTTTTGATGGGGGAATTAAAAACAGTATTTGAACAGAACTGCCCAATGGTGCTTGTTTTAATCATTTTAGGAGATAAAATTACACAATAATTCACAACAAACATAAGCAAATGTTAAAGTGAAATCTGAAAAACAAACATATCTGGTGTAGGAGAACTATTGTTTTTCTACCTTCTTATCCTTTTAATAATCTAGTGCACTCATTCACAACCTGGGCACTGGGACCCCATATAGGCAAAGCAAAGAGCAAAAACATTTCTGTCACACAAAATGATGTTAATACTGGCTGCTTTTACCATTTCAGCCCTCTGAAAACCCTTCATATGAAGTAAACCAAAAAAAAATTAACTGACTTTGAAATTAAGGACTGTTTTGAGACATTACCTCTACCTAAAGGTTGTATATAGTATATATTTTGCTTTAAGACAGTCCAAAAAGTGAGACAGACACACTAACATTTAGATAGAAACCAATGTCATGTAATTTGAGAAGTTTCTTTCAGAAATGCACTTTATTTATAATAATCATCCAATGTGCACACAAATAAGTTGTAATTTTTATAGGTGTCTTCTTGCCTACCTGTGTTTCTTTACCTATCACATTCCTGCCTTTCTTTCTCTCTGTCTCAGGGTTTCCTGGACATTGACCTGACAGACCTGAGGAAAGGCGGAGCGAACATCACCGGCTTCCAGCTCGTCAACAACTCTGAGCCCAGTGTCAGCCGTGTCGTCCAGCAGTGGATGGAGTTCGACAATAAAGACTCCAAAGTGCCCAAGAGCGGACTCAAAGTATTTACCTTTCATTCTCTTGTCTATTCTCCTTTACTTCATTTATTGTCCTTGTTCTGTCTCTAAAGCATTCATGCAAAGAATCATAACATACATTGTGCTCTGTCAAACTAAACAAACTGATTTGATAACTGATTTTTTGTGTGATGTTGGTGTTACCACAACCAAGAAGGTTGTTATTTCCCCCGTCAGTTAGTTTGCTTGCGACTGTCAGCATCAGTTATTAAACTGTTTACATTAAGTTTGGTGAACCTATCTGAGTTATTTTTATTTCGATCTGGAATTTCTGCTATTAAGGGATCATGTTTTTTAACCACAACTGTCCAACCAGCTGACATAAAGGACTGACTTCAAATCTGAACATGTGTGTTTCTACAGGGTCAAGAAATTAACTGAAAATGCCGTGGTTCTCATATACCACCAACAAGAGCATTTTACTGTAGGTCTTTAAGTTTTTTTAGTGTGACCTCTGTTTGATTTGTGTGCTATCTCTTTTCAGTACACAGGCGCTCTCACGTACGACGGGGTGAAAGTCATGTCCACAGCCTTCCAGAATTTAAGAAGACAGAGGATAGACATCTCTCGCAGGGGCAATGCCGGAGAGTGTCTTGCCAACCCACCAGCTCCCTGGGGACAAGGCATTGATATCCAGAGAGCCTTGCAGCAGGTCTGCACACATTCACAGAAACACACTAATACATGCACGTACGTACATACTAAGGTGGACCCGCACGCACGCTCACGCAAATTCTTGAGTGGCACATTGGCTAACAGCTCCTGAGCTGGGGCTGGCTGAACAAATTAGGTCTCATTCTGTCGTGTAAAGTTCACATTAAGTCGTAGGAGAGCTCTCGGGTATCAAATGTGACATCATGGCCAGTAAACAAAACCTGCAGGCAATAACACTCAGCCGTGATCATCATGGAATATGACATCAACAATCGAGTTTAGAAATGCAATATTTGGCGGTGGAAATGGAAATGCTGGTCTGGCTGTGAGACTTCTTGATCTCATGGACACAAAGACACTCATGCATGCAAAACCACGTAGATCAAGGAACGAGGAGACTTTTCAGAAATTTATTTGCCAACTAAAAACACAATTAGAAGTCCAATACAATATTTATGTATTTACCCAGAAACCCTGTCATGGATGTATAATAAATGCACTATGTTTGTGAGGACATACATGTAATTGCATGTGTGTGCAGCCTGAGGCTCTGTGTGCAGACTGACTGCGCCGAGGCCGCTGCTTGAGATTGAAGCTGCGTTTGCTCAATTAACTCCATCAACTCCAAAGGCCAAAACAAACACTCTGCACGGTACACCTACAAGTACACGGTCTGTCATTTATCTGCACTGTGGACTTTCATAAATGAATACCATCCAAACTCCTGCAAGTTGTGCTTAACATGCATCACATGTAAGTGTGACATACAAACGCCTGCTGCCGGCGCACACATGATGATAATGGCTTGTATGAATATCATGCTTCATGGCAGCCATTATTTACCTGTCTACCAGACGTGTCGGATAAGTTTCTCATACAGTATCTGTGACTCTATTACAGGTGCGTATAGATGGATTGACGGGTCACATTCAGTTCAATGAGAAAGGCCGCAGAACTAACTACACTGTTAGCATCATGGAACTGGCCCCATCTGGACCCAAGAAGGTACAGTAAGCCCGTAGCCCAAGAATCCAATTTAAGATTTTTTTTTTCTTGCTCAAGGACCCTATTAAAATGTGTGCCTGCCACCCTGTTATGTTAATAACACAGTGGTTTTTGACAGTATTCAATAGGATCAGGAGAGGTCTTGGTTCCTATTGATCAAATTTCTAAGAATTACATTGAAAAATACTCTACAGAGCCAATTTAGGAGTAAAGATTCAGGTACATTTAACAAGTTAAACAAGTGTTACCTTTTAGAGCTGCTCTCAAGTCATAACATGACAACTCACACATATTTTGAGCAGAATTTATCCTACATCTGCATTGCTGTTCATTCGTTCAAAAATCCCTACAGTTAATTAAGTGATTTGATATTGCATTTGTGTGAAATCCTTAATATTACTGTAGTGTTTTTATGATATATAAATAATATAGGCAGGGATGAATTAATAGGAATCTAGCTGAAATGTAAACAAAAAGAAAAACATACTGAAGCAGAACATAAATTATGCTGCTAACAGACAGAAAACACTGGATCAGTCTTATAATAGGGAGAATATAGCACCACAATGACAAGTACAGACAGTGATGGTGCAACAAAAGTGACAAACAAAACAGTGTGAGTTTTATGTGTGTTGTTTGCACCCCTGATAGAATAGGAAATGTGGTGAAACACCCTTTAAAATGCTAAAATCAATTAAAAAATAGTGACTACCCTACTCTGAATTATACATACAGTATTGCTTTTTGGATATTACAGTATGCTTCTGATAACAAATCATTCATCATGATCAATGATATTGTGTACAGTCACTAGTTAAAAAGTATATGCTCACCTCTGTTTCTGAGACATTAAGAATCTACTCTAAATCAATTTTACAGACCTCTCTTAAATTTAAGTATACAAAGTACTGTATGTGACTTATATCTTTCACTTCAGCCCAAAGTTTAATAAATACAGATCCTGGATTGTGACACATTCTCCTTGTCTTAGGTTGGCTACTGGAACGAAGATGAGAAGTACGTGACAACCGCCAGCTTCATGAGAGGCAGCAATGAGACGTACGGCCTGCAGAATAGAACTTACATAGTCACCACTATCTTGGTGAGTCTGAGTAAAATAGACAGGTTGAGGGATTTTACAGAGGACAGGAGGGTGAGTTGGGAGAGACCAAGGCCGAACAAGTCAGGGTAACATTTTTTCATTTTTCTTTATGATAGAGTTCCTAAAAGTTCAGACCCCTGAAAGAATTCAGCAGACATCTGTGATTGTATCTCCCTCCCTTCCTTCCCTTCTCAGCTCTATTCTGTTAACTTCTCTCTGTCTGACTGGTGCCTGCTCAGAATCACAATCACTTTATTTGGCAAGTACAATACAAGATTTTGTCTTGGGGACACAGGGTTACTGACTTGCTTGAGTTCCACTGTATATTTTTACAATGTGTTTAGGAGGTAGCACAAGGATGACTCAGCCTCACATTGAATGTTAAAAGACAAACAATGTATCTGTCAAGTAGTTTTACAGTAATAAATAACACTGTAGTTTTAAAACACTCAACAATACAAGGACCTAACTCTCCTCTCTCATGCATGTTCGTAATTTGACTTAGACACACAACTGAATGAGTTGAGAATCAACTTGGCCAGGTTGTGTTAAATGTCCCGGCCTATATATCAGAGCCTGTGCTGCTGGAGTCTGTGAAGGAGGTTGGGTTTTAAAATTGGGCTGAAATAATTCTATCTGAACAACTCTTGTGGCATCAAGGTTATCCTGACATTTTCTCAAAAGGAAGTAGCATAGTTGGCAATACCTGGACAAAATACATAAGAGGATAATAAAGCTGGTAGCATATGTCTGCAGGTACAGGGTGTCCTCAGTATGTGCATTCTTTGATATAAAAAATATTTTGCCTGGGGCCCACCACTGGTTCTTTTGTACTCCTAGTGCATTTTTAAAGTTTGAATGTCTTTTATCTCCGGGCATCACTGTCGCCATGTCACATTATTGGAGTAAGAGCATATGTATTGCTATCTAATCTATGGATGAAATGTATTTTTACAGACAGTGCGTGTGCAGCTGATATCTACTGTGAGGGTTAATGGGGTAAAGGATTTCAACTATGTACTTGCCTTAAGAGAAATTCACTGCTTGTCAGATAAAGGCTTGGTGGAGGTGATGGAGCTGAGAGACAATACAGATTAACAGGGAAAAGCAGTGTGCACATAATAATCTGTGAAAGCTACTTTTATAGAGACACGCTTTCAGTCTGGGACCTTGAAGCATCAGCAGCAAACATCTGAACACAGAAATATATAATGACAAATGGATTCACATCAAATCATACAAATCAATAAGACGTACAGGATCCCCAGTGGGAAAAACTACGATGAATGTCTATAGGCAATTGTATCTCCCTTTTGAGGGAAGAAGTTGCTTAGGTGTCAGTATATTATTGCCAAAATGGCTGTAATCCTGACTAGTGAAACTAAATAGACAACAGCATTAAGACTAATACAATCGATTCAGCTAATTAAAAACATAGCTATGTAGCTTTGTACCTGATTTAACTCTGTAACATAGGGCTAGAAATGTGTTACACAGTAAGTCTAGCTAATTTTGCCATCTCTAGTCGCACCGTTGTGCTAGCAAGCTTAAGTCCTGATGCCGTCTGGTGCAATTTGAAAATGTGACTACACCAAATGGATGCTTGAAAAGATTGTAGAGCAGCCAAACTATTTTTGAAAAAAAGTAAAAAAGTTCTTATCAGTGCTTAAATTTCAATAGTGGGAAAAATGTCTAGAAGGCTTCTGCCTGTGCAGACTGCACTCTGTATTTTTTATTAATGTTTTTTCTTTAAAATTGATTTAGTTTCTTGGTATGCACCCCTAGACTTTGTAACTGCAGCTCAGAGCATATTAACCAATTGGTCAGGTCATGAGTCTTATATAAATGTGTCAGGACAGGTTGATAAATACTAAGTGCATGTAAGGTGTCAGATCCGATGCAGGAGTCTGCAAATGTGTTAATAATAACTCATAAAAAAATAGATGCATGTCATACTTTTATCCATATATGATCTTTTATTTAATTGAAGAACCACTCATAGCATGGGACCCCCAAATTTTGTACAGTGGATGACTTGGTTAAAAATAATGGATAAAATCCTGAAAGTGATAGCCAAAAGTTTTGGATAAATAGTTAAAATGGCTGTAAAAGTCCCTAACATGCAAAGTTCATAAATATCCACCCTCAATATCAATAATGTGAATTAATTTATAGCTTTAAATTAGTTTAAATGAACAGATTTGCAATATGACAGGAGTTCATCTTATGTGACTGACAAGGTACATTTGACCAAAAAAAGATGGGGGCCACCCATGTAGAGCATTAGGTATACAATGAAAAACTTGTAGTCTGTTGGCATCTAATTAAAACAACATGAAAATCCTCATTTAAACCCAGTGGTTGCAGTCTCCCAAGAGCACAGACCTAAAATAAATCTCTCTGACATAATCTCCTATCAGTGTCCCCTTTCCTAGGAGGATAAATTGGTTTCCTGTCTTGGCACCTAAGAGAAGAGATAAGGTGTGAACAGTTATTTGGCTGCAGGGTAGCAGTACAGTTTTTTTGCACCTTATAACTTTTGTGGCCACTGGTTTGTTACTTGAGGGAGCGTGTTGTTTTGCCAACGTGAAAGTATCACTTCATGCTCCTTAACAATCCCTGTTGTCGTGGCCTGTGCACACAGACCAAGCCTGGGTTAACAGGAGATCTGGGAGGAGTAAAGCAGAACAGTTTTAATGGAGCACTCAGTGCTACCTGCCTTCATGATCATGACTTTACACTAAAACGAGGCCACTATTGGGATTGTAAGGTTTAGTTTAGCGTGACAGAAGTTGGTTATTAATGGTGTGGAGCTATGAAAATAAGTTGTTATTTTAATAGGCTTCCAGCAAGAAATGTTCACATGCAAAAGCATATCATGTCATTTTTAAAACTCCCTAGAGGTATTTTTAGCTTGGTATCAAACAAATAAAACAGCTTGACCTATGGTAAATTGTATGTATGTGTTGTTGCATGTCTGTGTGTGTCTTTAATATATTTTATATTTGAGTGACAGTGGATCTCTGTGGAACAGTTGTAAGTCAGTGAGACTGAGATTTGGAGGATATTCTGTATGCCATGCCATGTCTCTTCGTGCACTTGCATGTGTGTGTGTGTGTGTGTGTGTGTTCAAATGTAAGTGTGACTGTTATGTGTGAGGCCACACATGCACAATCACATGTGTGTCTCTCAGTCTATGGCTGTGAGTCCATATCCTGTCGATACGCTTCATGCCAGACCTTTCTCTTCATTGTCTCCCTGGGGTGCCATTGCTCTACCAGTGGGCCTTGGGTTTCTATGTGTAACAATGATTACCTTCACCTCAACCATAAAGAGCAGGAGAACCCAGATGACGGTAACACACAGAGGAGGTGGCAGGATTTGCTCAGCTCAGCACAGCCTTAGCTAAAAGCAGGCACACATAACAACTTATGGGAATTGAGGCCCTGTTAGTGCTGTTGGATAGTTCAGACTGAGTTCTGCATGAAATACATTCTTCTAGAAGTAAAGTGAGGCCCCAGGTGTTGTGTCAGCTGTACTTTCTCCTGATGCCCAATCAGTGTGAGATGTACAAATGTTGGTGTGACATAAAAAGAAGAACAGCCTGGCCTTGGAGCATAGTCATCTACTGTACATGGCTCAAACATACACACACACACATGCAGACACATATACTCCAACTATTTTGCTTCTTCACAGCCTGCTCCACATTATCAACACTTCATTCAATGTGGCAATGCTGTCATAATGATGATACTTAGGCACCTTTTGTGTTTGAATTACATACCATAACTTAAAGGAACAAAGCCAAATAATTCCCTGTAATTCCATATAATTACCTTTTCTTTTGAATCTTTCTCAGCGACAATTATATTTTGAGCCCGCTAAGTTTTATTCTAAAGCCTCAGCTATGAAAAAAAAGGGAAAAGATGTGTGATAAACTGCACTGAAGCACAAAATGCATCCATTACATTCCTTCCCTAAATGTTCATACAGTATGATATTATTAAACCCAGCTACATACTAAAGATTTATTACCAGCCATAATGCTGTCTCTGACTTGATTAGCTTAACAAATTGTTTAAGTTATATTACTTAGTCCCAACAGCTTGTGCCAAGAAAGGTGTATCAATGTACATTCTGTTTGCACATCAGTGATTTTTTTAATTACTGCAAAAATAGTTCATTGATTTCCCCTATGTGAATTTCAACACCTGAAGTAAGATTTGTAAGTGTGGAAAAATATGTTTTTGCTCATGGATCCTCTATATCTGACAGGAGTCTCCATACGTGATGCTGAAGAAGAATCATGAACAGCTTGTGGGTAATGATAAGTACGAGGGCTACATTGTCGAGCTAGCTGCAGAGATCGCCAAACATGTGGGCTACCAGTACAAACTGAAGATTGTCTCAGATGGCAAGTATGGAGCCAGAGATCCTGAAACGAAGATGTGGAATGGCATGGTGGGAGAACTGGTGTATGGGGTGAGTGGACAGAGTTTTGTGTTGGAATATTCCTCATTTGAAGCTGTAACATAAACTGCAAACGAAAGTCTAGTGCCTTAACAGTGATATGCTAAAGTCATTGAATAATAGATAAGACTGTAATTTCCTTTTAGTTATTTATTGTTAGTATTTAATGATTTGTCACATCCCAGTGGTCATATTACTAAGACAGTCTGAGAGCAGTCAGCAATCCTAAATTGTCTATGAACCCCAGGCTTGGTGGTTCGCTTCCCGGTCCCTCTGCTCTGTGAGGCAGTACTAAGAGCCATGCTGAGCTTAAAAATGTTACCCAAAGGAAAATCAAGTTGTCAAGTTTTAGCTATAGTTGTTTTTGCTATTGCCACTGTAATTGTTGCACTGTACCATACATATTACAGAATGTAAAAGACAATTCACTTCAATTCACCTTTGAATTGAATTGAAGACGAGTTAGAAGAGTTAGAGATCAATGGCACTGTGTACAGTACTTATGCCTGTCTGTGTCTAATTTCTTCCTCAGAAAGCAGATGTGGCTGTGGCTCCTCTGACTATCACCCTGGTCCGTGAAGAAGTCATTGACTTCTCCAAACCCTTTATGTCTCTTGGTATCTCCATCATGATCAAGAAACCAACCAAATCCAAACCTGGTGTGTTCTCATTCCTGGATCCACTGGCTTACGAAATCTGGATGTGCATTGTTTTTGCCTACATTGGTGTCAGCGTCGTTCTCTTCCTTGTCAGTCGGTTCAGCCCGTATGAGTGGCACTCTGAGGACTATGAGGAGGGAGGTGAGCCGCAGACTCCCACTCAAGCTGCAGCCTCTAATGGGGTGCAGCAGGGCCAGACACCAACACAGCAAAACACCAACCAACAGAGTCCTGAGCAGACAAATGAGTTTGGCATCTTCAACTCCCTTTGGTTTTCACTGGGCGCCTTCATGCAGCAGGGATGTGATATCTCACCACGGTAAGAAACTGAGCCCACTAACACCCTTTTGATGCACTTCATCTACAGTCCCACACAAAAACACACTCAGCACCATGTATGTGCTACATTTCTCTGCTTCAACATGTTTTTTTGCTTTCTCCTTTAACTCACTTGAGCTCTACTGGGATTTTGTCTTTGGGCTGTCACGTGTGATAGTGCTAAAACTTTGATGAAGAACAACAGAGGGAGTTTATAATGTGGTCATGTTGCAGTGTTGTATTTTCATTCTTCCATCTCCAGATACTTCCTGTGGTGGTATCAACAAGCCTTTAACTTATAGATTAATAAAACTTCTTCATAGCTTGCTCCAAACTTTTAAAAATTCTAATGTATCTATGTTTTCATTCTCCCATCTCCAGACACGTCCTGTGACAGTAACAACATGCAATCTATTTGTCTGTCTCTGTCCATGTCTCTGTCTGCCTATTGATCAATCAATTTATCTGTCTCTCTGTGGGCAAAGGTAAATATCAGACCCTTGAAAGGTTGTTATGAAGGATCCTGGTGTGAATATTGAGTGCAATGTGTCGGCTCCCCTCGAGTGCTCTCATGAGCTATGGTATGAAACCATTCTCAAAAGGTCACCAATTAAAAATCTCATTAAGTGTCTGAAATTAGAGACACTGAGGTCGACATTCTGAGCTTTCCAGAGGGACTAGCAGGAGGAGATGAGAAGATAATGTCAGTATCACTGTAACTTTGAAACAGTAGAAAACAGTAGAGGCAGGTTAGGTCATATGTAGACACAGAGCTTCTTGTCTCTTGAAAAATTAAACTTCGATGGTGGTGCACATATCAATAATGTATCTTTCCTGTAGTTGCTATACTGTGAGCATGGGAAGTCTGTTATTATTGTTTCAGTTTAGTTTAAGAATCGAAAAGCTGGTAAAGTCATCATCCATTTGCAAATACTGTGTACTCAACCATAAAAAGCTTGAAACAATTTTCTTGAAACATTTGACATTTTCTAGTTAGATGAGAAGATGAAAACCAAGCTGAGGCCAGAAGACTTAGGCTTGCATAAATGCTGCCTAGTTAGGTCCAAAGTAAAGAAAAGTCCTGTCACAAGTATCTCAAATGCTTTTGACAACAGATAATATACTGTATATTAATTGTAAAAGACAGCAAGTTGCAGTTTTTCTATTTCAGGTTTGATTTAGCTTAAGCTACCAGCTCAACATTAGGTTTGCCAGACTAACCCTTTTTTTAGCTGTACATAACATCATATTTGGGCAGATATATGCATGGTATGGATAGTCTCATCTGGCGAACGTCAGTGTTACACTAAACCTTTAAAACTGATCCCCTATTACATCGGCAATGACTTAAAACCAGACAAAACTAGTACTCTCTGCATGGCTAGATACCACTAGGAGAACATTTTTAATTGACTCCCTGCATCACCTAAGCTGTGGCCACCAACAGGAGACAAGATGTGCTGCAGGGGGCTCATTGTAATTATTTGTTTGGAGGTGTGTTGAGAAATAGCAGTGGTGTTCATCCAGCCTTCCCCGATTGAGTGTCTGAATAACCTTCATTGTTATAACCCTTCAAGAGATTATAACAATGTGCAGCACTCTGTTTTTATCTTTGCTTCCATCTTGTGACATTTACAAAATGTATTTCCTCCTTGCTCTTACCTTACACAAATATCAGAAGAGAGAAAATCTCTGCACCTACAGGCCTACAGGCTGTACGTAGGTGCTCAGTACTACATGATGTAGGTACTAGATCCCCACTCCCATGGGCCTTTATCTGACATTTTCCATTCTCTACCTGGAAACGCCATTGGGCTTAAAGCAGATTGAAGCCTATTGTCCGACCATTCTTCTTTTACAAAAAGAAAATGCATCTGGAATAACCATTGATTTCCTTGTACACCTTATCAAGAGAGAGAATGTCACCATGCTTCCCTAAATTGTCCCTGTGGGTTTGATTTGTATGGACACACAGGTTTTTTTGTGTGTCTGTCTGGGGATTTGTGTGTCTGTTGCTGTAGGTGTGCTCCACTGAACACAGGCTCACGTGTGCTGTTTGTACAGTATATGGTTTTGTTTTGCTCAGGGAAAAGACCTTTCACAGACTGTTTAAAAGGACAAAACAGAGCATTCCAGTACAGCAATTCTCTTGATACCGTATCTGACTGCAATATTTATCCATTTTAAGACGTAGTTCATCATCTGTTGTAATAACCGTAATAAGACTGTAATAAGTGCCTGAAGTTCCATTTTCCTATTGATGAAGAGAGAATGACATGTTGTAGTAATGATAAGATTACATTTTCTTGAGTTTTTATTAACTTTTACCTGCCTGGTAAGGCCAGCACTCATTTTGGAATAATTGACCCACATTGAAGTGAAGCCAGACATGTAGAGGCTCTTTTGTATGTTCTCATTTAAAGAGGTTTCAGTCAGAACAGTCACTTTCTTTAGGATCATCAGTGATCCTATCATCCCATCCCATCATATTCTCCAAAGACTCGCTGTAAGCTAAATTGCCTCCTCTGACCCTGACAATGTCCTTCAAATGTCATTGTGCACTTTTGTGTTGAAACACTACGCCTAGGAAGTCGGTATGGTAAAAAAAAAAAAGACCACAGTGTAGTGATCAGCATGGTGGAGTCTGCTTGGTGTCTTGAAAACCAACACAGTGAATGTTTCACCCCACTGAATACTGCCCTGAAGGAAACATCTTCCCCTTGAAAATTTAGGTGACCTAGTTGCTCTAGTTAGCACAGCTCACATTCACACACGGAGGTGCTTGTTGATGTATCTCCTAAAGCATTACAAGTTCCTCTGCTGTTTGAAAGCACGTACAACGTTATTGTCTGTTTTTTGTGATATAAAAAGCAATACCACTCCTAACCTATATATACAGCTAACATGAACGTAGTGCAATTTTAATAGGCTATTGAAATTAGTTCTTGTATGTACTGTGGCATGTGCTCTAATTTTCTTACATGTGTGCCCCCATTTCCCTTTAGATTTTTTCAAAGCTCATTTATAAACAAAATCATTGTCATTATTGAATTGTTATAAGCTCTATTATCCTTCTCCTATGTCTTTCCATATTTGTTTGTTGGTTTCTTATTTTACTGTTAAATTTAATATAGTCTACAGGAAGGCTGAACATTTTCAAACATATAATTTAAGTTGCTTTTACAGCAGCACTAGATAGGGAAAAAAAACTACATTAGATTTTAGAGTGGTGGAAGATGTCCCCTTTTTATCTCTTTCTCTGTATTTAGCAGAAAAATGTATCAAGTTTCAGAAGTACAAGTATTACAAAATGACATATTATTACATGTCTAATGGGAACATTATCATTAATACATTAAGTTACTCTTAGCTGATATTTATGGTGTGTAAAAAATTGCAGGACAAATGTGTTTTGCTGAAAGGTGAAGTGATGGTTTTAATAATATTATACTGAAATAAAGACATTAAATGAAAATGTCATTGTGAAAATGGCACATAACAAAAATAGAAACAGATGCAATGATCAATAAAAATTTATAATTTAAATAAAAACATACAGTTTCACAAAATTAAATGCCAGTAATTGGTTTGTAAAATTGGTTTGTGTCTATTTTTTACACACAGTAGTACTGTAGGTTAATTTTCATTTTGTGACTTTGTGACTCCATACTTTCAGCCATTCATGATTGATTATTGTTTTGTTCTTATAGAATGATAGAGAACTATTGTTTCTGACTATGGTGGCATTTTTTAACAGGTGATTGCAAAGCACTCGTCACTGTGTTTTTAATCACTAATAGGTGAGAACATAATGTTCTAGAGGGGCATTCAGCTCTGAAGTAGGCGGCTCAAAACACTTCACTCTTTATACGACAAGAGACAAAAGACAAAGGAACGACACCGACAATCTACGCTATCCTGGATTAATCAGTAGACTTGTTTAATTTCCCTTTCTGTCTGTATTAGTGTGTTTGTGTATAGCCTTGTTCTATTAAAAGCAGACACTTAATGGCACTTTCTTTGTCTGATGTCTATCAGTATCTGATTGCGCTGCTTTACAAGCACCTCTGTGTACGTGCTCATATAGTGTGTGTTTACATGTTTGCACGACATGTATCCATTGTTGCTGTGGTACATTGTGTGTGTGTGTGTGCGGGCGTGTGTGTAGGTAGGTGTGCGTGTGTGTCATTCTGCTCCTCTTGCTATTTATTCTCTGTGAGACATTGTTTCATGTGCTATTTCTAAATGTCAGCACTGTCAGTCAGGCCCTCCCATAAGCCCCAGTCCGTGCTGTTGGGAGGGGAGGGCCCTGTGTTTATCTCTGCAGACAGGTGGACTCTGAGAGTGACTCCCCACCCCCAACTCCCAATCTATTTTCTCCTATCTATCCATCCATCCACCCATTTACTTCTTCTCCCATCAACTGTTTTAAGTCTTCTTTGCCTTGCTCACCATCTTTCAAAAATCTCTGTACCTCTTCCAGTGGTTATGTTTGGTAAAGAATTTATCATGTGTGGCAGTCCCCACACTCACCTCACAGCTTCACTGGTGATTCCTGTTTCACCTGGCAAACCTCTCTGTAGCTCTGTAACAGCTACACACAGAGAAAAGGAGTTAAGAGTGTGATTTTATCTAGTTCACTCTAACAACAGTATGTGTTATTGATTTGCTTTGGGAACAGTACAGAAGTCTATCAGAGTTACTCATCAAATCCAGACAGATTCATGAGCATTTAAAGACGGTGGTGTTAACATGGATTTGTATTTTGTTTATTATCTTCAGAAAAAGTAGTGGTGGAAGTATCTATTGAAAGATTTTACTGTGAAGCTCTTATACATTATCAAAGAACCATTAAAATATAGTAAAAGGGAGTTGGTTTTGCAAAGGGTCCCCAATGTACTAGGGAGTAACAGTATAGAAAAATCAGGATAATGTCATTCAGCAGGACCTGTATAGCATGAGTTTGACTGGCTCTCAGTTTTTGTATGAAGCCTGTAGGGTGGGAGCTTTTGGCAGAAGAAAACTTGAGTAAAAGTGCGTGGGCTCATGATTTTCCTCCAGTGTGTGTGTTTTGAAATGTTAATGTCTGTGTCTGACGCCTCTGTGTGTTCCTATGTTTATGTGTGTGTGTGTGTGTGTGTGTGTGTGTATTTCTGAACTGCATGGCCCTGTGGAGATGTCTCCTCTCCTCCGCGCCTGTGTTGCTCCTGTTACATGATTGTAGGCTGTAATAAATCAGCTCTGTCACTCACACCCTGTCTGCCACAACAGCAATTTCTCAGCCTGGCGGTCAGAATCATTAAATAATGGATCGTGTATTACGGTAACCCAGGGAGGATAGATATTTCTCAAGCTGAGTTTTTTTTTTCATACGGTAATGTTTCCAGTTTGAAGCGCTAAGCAGGAGAGGGCAGTGGTTAACACACCATTGTAGTTAAACTGTGGCATCCATGTACACATATTAATTTCAGGAACCTAACCATAACTAGCCTAAAGGTCAAGCTTTGCATTTCACATGTCGAGGCGATTTGCACTGGTCTCTATATAAGCTGTAATCACTATAATGTCCACTTACAATAACTAGAAAATACCAAATAGTAACCAGTCATTTCTTGTAGGGCTAAGCGCCTCAATAACTCACATTTGCAGTTAAAAATTGTATAATATCATATAACACACATTAATTTTTCCAGTTTTGACTATTAGCATTATGGCTAACATTAACCTTTCTGCAGCAACTACAGCCAACTTTCTCCTAAAAGTTTTTTCTCTTATGTTAACATTAAAAGCAAACTATGCAGCTTGAAAATTAAAGCATGTAGTCTAAGTAGTCAAACAATATTATGTATGTAAAAGATACAGTATGAATATGAAGTTTCAGCCTATTAACTGCAATGCACATTATTGCTCATTCTTTGGCAAACATACATTTTTAGATTGATATTTCATCAACTTTATTTATTTTTTCTTTTCTTTTCTGAATAGAGGCGAATTTAAAAACTGTGACATTTCAGATGTCAGAAAGTCCCTGAAAACCCCACCATGGAGAGCTTTCAAAATAGTTCCTGCTGGTAACTGCATTAGAGCTGGGTGATAATGGAACTTTGACTAACAAAGTAAGACGACAAAATGTTAGAAGAGTATCTATCTCAACCAGGTCACTTCTTTTCAACTTGAGGTTCATGGTGTACTCAAAGGGAATTGAAAATCTAAAAAATATTGACTTATTATTGTTAAATACAAATAAATACATAATATGTAATTACCAGGTCAAAATATGTAAAATCATGTATGTTGTCTCATAAAGCTATCTTAGCATTGCTGTTTCTGGCAGTATTTTAATCAATGTAAATTGCTCTTTATTTATGCTTATTTAAGGTTCCCACCCTGCTGAATTCTGGATATTTCATCTTCCTTTTACATCAGTATTGCATAGCATGCTGTACTTTATCTCTCCATAACTCTGGAAAATTCTCCCTTTCATGCGTTTGCAGTGCAGCCAAACACCACATTACAGTGATTATGAAATGATCAGATGGAGCTAATGATCAAGTGCATCATTGAGCTTGCACAAGAATGAATGTGGTATAACACTGTTATGCTGTTGTTATTAACAAGACATTAGACCACATTACGCACCACTAAGTTACATAATTGTGGAGTTAGCAAGTTGCTGTGAAAGCAGTTTGGGGGAAGACTTGGTAGGAAGGAATGTTTTATTTATAAAGAGATGGTTCAGTTTAGTTCACGGCATCACTTATGTTTTATTTATCTGGAAATCACATGAAGGCAACTTTTGACCATACATGCATGCACACTGTCAGAAACCACTGAGACACACGCAAACACACACTTACACCCCCCACAGCATCTCACTGGAGTATCACACTTTGTACACAGGCAAAGACACCATCCCCTCAGAGGCGTATACATGTTTCTAGCAGCAGAGAATGATTTTTTTCTTCTGTAATCAGGCTGTGACAGTATGTGAATGTCCTCCCTGCATGAATTCTACACTAGGCCTGAGGCCACATGGGAAATCTGCGTTGACCAGAGTAAACATTGCCGATTTTCACTGGAAAGACATGCCATGTGCTTATCAGTCAAGTCTGTGTCTGCTAGTGCTTGAGTTGAAAGGAGACCTTTCAAACGGAGCTTTTCCTCTTTAATGGCAATTCTTCTCTACTATAGGGGTGGATGCCCTTATAGATGGAAAGGGAGAAGAGGAGGAGTAAGATGACTAAAGTCTCTCTCAGCTCAGCTGTACTGTTTGGAGTGCACAGTGTGTTACCATGGCAACCATAAAGAGAGATCTTTCTTTGAGAGCAATACAGCTTCAAGTGTCTCTGATCTGTGAAAATGCACTTCAAAGTGCATGTATGTCATCTCTGTGTTATTACACAGCCAGATTTAATGCAATATAAGTCAGTTTTTATGTGTGTTGATGGTATTGATTTTCATTTCACAGTGGTGATGTATCTGTTTTCTTGCTGGAGTGACTAATAGGCTGTGCGTATGTGTGTGGATGCGTAGTGAGTGCTCTCACAGCTCGCCAGCACTGACTTATCTTAGGTTACTTGAGGCTAAGACAGCACCCATGATATCATTCAGTGAACACGTGTACAGCCAAAGATCCGACGACTATATTCATATCTCAATCAAATCGACTCCGCTGCACCAACACTCTGCTGGGAGCTACATTGTTTTGCGTTCATGCTCCACCACTCAAACTGGGCCATATGTTGCAAAGCAGCCATTTAACTCAGCTGCTTCTTAATGAAACAAACATGCATTGAACAATTCCAAAGCATTTTGGATCATAATGCTTTTGTCAGATTTTCCATAACATGTTTGAATGAGCAGAATTACCAGCTTTTGGTGTGGTTGCTGCAGGCTGCAGCAACAACATTATCATAATATTCTTTTTTCAACTCAATGGCATGGTAATACTGACCTTTAGAGGGAGAGAGAGAGAGAGAAAGGGAGAGAGAGAGAGATGTTTTAATAAATCATTATTTTGCTCCCTGCTTTAAGCTTGCACGTTTGTCTGGCCTTGAAGATGAAAGCACTCTGAAAATATACAATCTAACATGCGTGAGCCTAGCAAAACAAAAGCACAAGCAAACACAATCAGAATAAAACCGACCACTTTGCAACAATATTGGCCATAACACATTTTCAACCCCCCCCCCAAGGGACTCCTTTAGCAATAACGAGACAGAGAGAGAAGTGAGAGAGAGTGAAGTGGTAGAAAGCTAAAACACACTGTAAGCATCAGAAAGGTGCAATTTCAAAAGATGTTGGTTGTTTCCTGTGGACCGGTGTGCGCTAAAAGCATTGTGTGTTGTACATCAACCCATTTTGGCTTTTCTGCTCCAAACTTTGTTCAATTTCGGGGCCACAGCACAGGACCAAAACTGCACTTTTGCCTGTGGTTTCAGGAATTACATGGACCTAAATGCAGACAAAGTGAAGTAAAAAGTTAATTACTTACTTACTTATTACTTAAATACTTTATTCTGGTTAATTATCCACATTATTATGTATGTATTTATGTATGTATGTAACAAATTGTTTTCCCTGAGAAGGCTATAGGGAATAGCAAGTGTAATAAAACTTTTATCAACTCATAACATTTACAGGTAGTAAAGGCATAGTCCAGGAAACGCTAATTAACAAAAGCCCTGTGATGTTAGTCAGCAGATTGAAAGGGCTATTAAACCAGTAGAAAACAGCTGAGATATGTGGCCAAAAGTACAAGTGCCTGCTTTTAGACCTTTAGATGCTCCTTTAGAGAATACAGACGCTGTGTACACACAGCCTTGAAAGATAAATATCAAGCTGTAGCTATATCCTTTCATAGACAACTCAGTTGTCATTATATTTTAGAGGAAGGACTTTTATTTTGGAGGAACTAACTGATGGGACCAAGTGCATGTTTTCTGGTATTTAAAATAATACATATGATGTGATGTTGTTGTTCTTTTGTTTGTTTTGTTTTCTTCATAACTCTTGATGATTTTCACATCTAGTTAACTGTGGTTGTTAATGATTTCCTGCAGTTTACCACAGCAGTGGCTAATTAGTCAACACATGCTCACTAGCAATAGAGAATCTGCTATTACACTGACGTCTCTGTGTGTGTGTCTGTACATACCTCTCTGTCTCCTGTATCTGTAGGCTATATGGATGCTTTTTACTTTGTCAGTCACTGTCATTCTTGTTTAGTCTTCTTACATAAAAGTCTTGTCTGACCAGACATATTGGGAACGGCTGCACCCAGTCATTAAGAACATACAGCTGTCTTGCTCATTTTTAAGAAGCAAAAAAAGTAGCAGAAAACTCTGTTTCCGCCCGTGATTTGTCTTAGAATCACACCATAATTAGAGACCATTTTCCTTCTCGTTTAAACCTCTGTAATTCCTAATCCATTGTAATGTGGCCATTACTGGCTCATTTTTTACACTTGCTTAAATCATTAGTCATTGCTAATTACCATATCGAATAGCGGAGGCCAGCCAGGGTAATTCTAATCAGAGCATAGTGTTACAACAGAATCTCTGGGAGCTGTGGGTGTAGATCATATAGCAAAAGATACAGATGCGGATCCGACTTTGAGAGAAGGTCCATTTCTGTGAGCACAGTCTTACAGTACGTTTCACCTATCAGTTTAGCATCTTAGCATCTTTTAGAGTCACTGGTTTGGTTTTACTGCCATCAGCTTTACTGTTTTGGTTCAGTCTCTTTTTTAAGCACTCACATTGACATCTCACTATAGGATTTGTCCAAATGAAGCTTAAACCCAATAAATTCCATGGTTACATAGTTGAGTAGCTCCAACTGAATTGTGTCTACAGCCCAGCTGTATTGTTAGCAGCATGTGATAGGACCAGAAAAATAGGACATGTGAGAAAGCATCATTGCAAGTACAGCATCTTGGGTGCATTCATGAGAAGACACATTGTATTTACTAGTTTTGACCATTTTCTTAAAATTATGATTTGGATGCATTATCACACCAAGACACAAGTTAATTTACACACAGTTACACATAGCTAAACCATTAATGAATTCAGTAAAGGATTTTAATTTATTCTGTGTCCAATGTCCAATCGCGTTTCGAGAGCCCAGAGTATGGTCTGGAAATGTTATACTGATTCTGATTCTGAAAAGAGAGAAACAGGAAGATCTGTGAGGTTTAGAGGTTTCGATTTTTCAACAAAGCTACTTGTTAAATAATCAAACAAACAATCAAATTATCAAAAGTCATTGAAGTATTAAGATTCAAATACAGCTGTATACATCAGCACACATTTCCTCGTTGTGGGATCAATAAAGTCTTATCTTATCTTATCTTATCTTATCTTACATCTATACATCCCTGAGTTTGAGCTAGTGCTTTTGCTGCTCCCATTACCTCTCCTTTTCTTGGTAATGCAGTAAAACGGGCAGACTGAATAATTGATTAATCATTACCCTAACAAGACTATGAAATTACAGTGCTAGTTGGAAGATTTCCCTTACTGTAATAAGACAGCTTAGTTAATGTTTTATCGAGGAACAACGGCAGGCTGCTGTGCAATAATGTATGAGGAGCGGAAAGGAGGCTCAAAGGAAGCCAGTTCAGAAGGAAACAAACAGAGACAAACAGGTCTGTGTTTGCCAGTCGCTCTGCTCAACTAGGGAGGACAACTGCTGCAGGAGAACTAACACACACCCACACACACAAACATCTCTCTCTCTCTAACACACACATGCACAGCCCCTTCCTTTCTCCTCATCCCAGTCACACAGCCAGTGGTGACCCGGTTCTTCACACACACACACTTATATTGTCCTCAGGAAAGAAGCGTGTGTGTGTTTGTGACCGTGTGTGTGTGTGTGTGTGGATGTGCATGCATACTTGAATGTGTTAGTGTGGGTGCCAAGGTGTAGGCCATTGTTGTCTTGGTCCAAAACAAACCCCTGTCAGGCCCCCAGCGTACGGAGAGACAGGCAGGGAGCACAGCGGAGACATAGGGTGGATGGTGGGGAAATGAAAACCTAAGGAGAGGAAGGGAAATGTGAAAGAAAGAAAAAAGGGCGATTGAAGGAGAAGGATTAGACAGCTGTTTACTGCCATCTTCGGAGGCCAGCAGCAGTCAGAGCTAAGGAGTTTGTCAGCCTTTGGTGGTACTATCCAGTTTACTTTTCATTTCTGCCATTTCTCCCTCACTCTCTCTCACTTGTATCACAATTTCAGCCTAACATAACACACTTTCTCTGTTTTTTTCCCCCTTAGAACTATGTTAGCATAGTTCTTTCTTTGTCACGTTGTTCCACTTTTTACAGAGCTCTAAGCTAGACTCAGTAGTAATTATACACAAGTTGAACTGTAATATAATGAAGTCAGTATTGTAATAGTTATTGAGAAAGTACAGCAAAAGAATTAAGAATCAAGTGCATCTTATTAACATCAGGATGATATTAACAGCAACTATTAATCGATTTAAAGTACACAAATACTAATATGCTGCCGTTCTTTGACATGTGTGATCACCAGGTAGAAATATGGGAGGTTAAGGCCGACTGTATCCTTCTGCAAACATCATCCAGATGAATCACTGATTGTTCTGCATGTATGATGCACCTGAAGGAAAAATCGTCGTTGCACTGCGACAGGTCACAGAATCTGACAGGTGACAGAATACAGTGTAACACCGCTAGTGGGCTGAGACTAAACACTTATCAAGTCATCAATAACAAAGGTTCTCATTTTGATAGATTGATAGATGATCTTTGTCGTCCAGCAAATATTGCATTTCACAATTGTTTTGATTGCTTTGGTGAAACGTATACACTTAAGTTAATGCGGTCTACTATGTTTTGTGAAGTCAGTCACATACACATACATATCTATCTAAGAAGGCTTTGTTAACAATTAACAGATCTACTTGACTGAAATATGTATGGATGCTATGAAGTGCTGCTGGCATCCTCTCATTGTTTTTTTCCCCATACATTTGTTACTAATGTTGTTTGCCTCTGTGAATTTAAGCATAAGTGATGAACAGTGAGCAGATAATTTTTTGTCTTCTATAGATACAATTGTCACTTCTGATATAGGACCATCAACCACTTGCCTGCGAATGTTTCACTGCAATACTACATATTCACTGAGGCATTTGAAAATGCATGTTGCTTTTCTGCACAGTGAAAGCTTAACCTTTACCCCCACCCATTTGAGCAGTGATCAGTGAACAAGTCAAAACACACACACCCTGCAGACAGCTCTGCATTCTGCCGACTGATTTTCAAAGGTTCGGCATCCATTCTGTGATTTCTCTCTGCTCACTCCCCGGCTGCTCTTTCATCATCCACCCGTCATCTGAAAAGCATCTTAAATGATTATGTTTTAGCTTCTCCCTTTTTTTTCACCATACTTAATCTCGCCTTCATGTTCACACTCCATTTGGCTTGATAGCACAAAGGTGAATCATGAAAGCCTTTTTTTGTTTCAGATTCGTGTCATTTTCATTGCGTAAGCTCTACCACTCTGCCTCCGCGCTTGTCGGGGACCTAAAATGTAACACAACATGATTTCTGCTGTTGCTGTTCAAGCTGGCTTCTCTTGAGGTGAAGAGATGCACAAGGAGGAAAGACAGTGATTTGACTTAGAGGATTTTGCTCTGCAATGATGCAGTTTTTCTTTTTTTAAGAGCAATTAGAGCAGTGGCTAAGTGTTCTCATCTGCCTATTAATCCCCAACAATTAATGTGCGTGGTTCCATGAAACATATTGGCAACTTTCTTAAAGTGAGATTAATTTGGCAGGCAGTAAGCTGAGTGGGCCTTTGTGGTAATGGTTATCTTTCCTTAGCACATTGGACTAAGCTCTCCAAGCCTGGTGGAATGAAGAGTGTGTAAATGCAGGGTGAGTGTGATGCAATGTGGGTCATTTGAATGTGTGAACATCACAAGATTCAGATTGTCTTTCTTGATATGCTTCTTGTTTTGTCTGCAAAATTGGCCTGGAACAAAAAGACGATGCTGATTTTCCAAGTTAAACACATTACGTTTGTAAAAATGAAGCAACATTCATGAAGTGAATGTATAGAATATCATGTAGACATACTGTCTTCCTGTCTTCTATGGATCTCTTTTTGACCAAGAAAATACTTCTCTTTTTAGCTCTCTGTCTGGCCGCATTGTTGGGGGCGTGTGGTGGTTCTTCACCCTCATCATCATCTCGTCCTATACTGCCAACTTGGCTGCCTTCCTGACAGTGGAGAGGATGGTGTCTCCTATAGAGAGTGCTGAGGATTTGGCCAAGCAGACTGAGATCGCCTATGGAACCCTGGATGCCGGCTCCACCAAAGAATTCTTCAGGGTGAGAAACAAGGATCGAAACATTTATTTTAGGAATCCCTCTCAGTGTTAACTTCATTGACTAATATGTCACGTTTATTGTCACTGCTTGTCAATAAAGACCACTGTGTTTCTCTAGTTTAATACTTTTAATGTGAAGCAATAGCAGTAGGATGTTCAGTTTGTGTTACTAGTAATTTTCTTACTACAGAGTTAGAAGGAACTGTAAACAGAGAAACTGAAGTAAAGGAATGCCAGACTGTGCAACTAACAATGAAAACTATTTAATGTCAGAAATAAATATATTGCTCAAACAAATGTCACCATAGATAATCAAAAATGGAGTTAGATTATGTAAACATTTTAAGAAATTACTTTTTGACAGGATTTTACTTAATAAAGATGACACTGACATAGTTTCCTCTGTCTTCCTATTTTCTCTCATTCATTTGTGGCCATCAGAGGTCTAAGATTGCCGTGTTCGAGAAGATGTGGTCCTATATGAAAGCAGCTGACCCATCCGTGTTCGTCAGGACAACGGACGAAGGTGTAATGAGAGTCAGGAAGTCCAAGGGCAAGTATGCCTACCTGCTGGAGTCCACTATGAATGAGTACATAGAGCAGAGGAAGCCCTGCGACACTATGAAGGTGGGAGGGAACCTGGACTCTAAAGGTTATGGCATCGCCACACCCAAGGGCTCCCCTCTCAGGTAAACCACTGCCACTGCAGCATGGCTGGGCCATACAGTGCTTTTATTGGTGCTAATGCATGAGTATCATCTGTCACCTGCTCATTTTTCCATTAAACTCAGTTCTTGCAGCATATGCTGATGCAAGAACATATATTATACATAAATGTTTCACTAGTTTTTTATGCATTTAAATTTATTTATTCATTTTTTTATTATTACACAACTTGATAGTATTAATATTCTGTTCTACATATATACATACATATTAATGCCTGTTTTACAGTACTTCAAACTTCTTCTTTTGTGCATTTTCCCTCATCACACATCCACTTAAAACTTGGTTATGGTCATTTTCACCACAGAAGGCCCACATTGTTTGTGTCTAGCCTATTCATACTGTAGCTTTTAACTTCTGGGCTCTAGCAGAAGTGTAATGTAAGACTATGAGATGTTGTGTCCTTTTCAGAAACACTTATTTTCCTGCTACACCTCTAATCATATACCTTCTTCTTGAGCATTTGTGGTGGCTCATTTCACACAATTACCTTTCAATCTGAAGGATCCTCCATAAACACACACATACAAAATCTAAAATAAACCAACAAAGCCCTTGAAGCAGAATCATAGCCACAAGGAAAACATCCCACATGTCTACTTTTCCACTTATGCCAGGGCTCACACCCTGAATTTGAAGTCAGCAGAGTTACATTTATTTGTCACATTCAATGTGATAATTAATGTAATGAATGATAATTCCTACTGGATCTACTTCTGTCATTGATGTCCATGAGCAGCACTGTCATTTCACATCGCATTAACACCTTAACCAACTTCTCATTCATATTTCTCCTGCAACTACAGAGAGAGCGCAGAAGCTGGTGGCATCTGAAGCTTTTAATCTATCTCTAATAGGCCCCATTTATTTTAATGAAAGGAGCCATATGGGGAGATTTCATTCAAACTCATTGAGGATTCATTCAGGATTCCACCTTGGTGGACAGCCAAAGGTCACAACAAGCTAACCAGAAATGTTTTCTATGCCTTACTCACAGGCTCCTTTTAAATTTCATACAAATTACATTTTATATAACAAGTGTTGTATTAATGATAAGAACAGTGGTGAAATTATTCTACTCCGAAAACATGTTGTCAGATTGGTCTAAAGCGACAAAGTTGCAATAAGATTTAGTGTTAAACTGCTGAGGATGGCCCCCATTATCTCCCTCTCTTTGTGTTTATTATTAGCTGAGTAATGTCTGTTATTCTCAGGTTGCCACTCTGGCTGTTCACAGATGTCTGATAGTGAGTTTCATTAACTGATAACAAACATTCAATTTGTGTTGTATCAAAAGAAATACACTTTGAGTGATCCAAATATTTTACTGTATGCTTGCAATACAAATTGAATGCTTTCTGCTTAACTCAAATCAGACATGAGTGAAAGTCCCATGAATCCAAAGAGTTTACTTCAGTTATACCTGCACTGCATTGTTCATGCATCAATTTGCAGAAATACTAGATATTAGGGATGCACCAGTCTGACTTTCTTTATTCATATGTTCAGCCTGAAACCGTAACCTGATACTAACTACAGATAGCCGTGCTCTGGTTTTAGAAATGTAAAGGTTGGAACTAACTGAATTTTTATGGAAATTAGGCTATAAAACTGTAAAACGCAACATTTTATTAAGTAAAATTTGGATTTGAAATTACATTATAAATCCATAATTTTATGCAATTTTGGTATTATAATTAATCTCAGTTAAATTTTTAGCCATTCATGTAGTATGGCTTTAGGGGTGGCTATGTCAGTCAGTCCTTTGGCAGTTTCTGAAATACTCAGACCAGCAAGTGTGGTACCAACAACCATGCCATATTCAAAGTCACTTACATCACCGTTCTTCCTCTTGCTGTTGCTCGGTTTGAACTTAAGCAGTCTTGACTATGTCTACAGGTCTAAATGCAGTGAGTTGCTGCCATGTGACTGGCTGATTAGATATTTGCTTTAGTGGTTGAAGAGGTGTACCTAACAAAATGACCTGTGAGTGTATATCATTCCCATCAACTTCAGAGGTATGTTTATTGTTAATATGCTGACATGTACATGTATGATTTTGAAGAAAGTAAAAATTGTAGCAGCGTGATCATTTTTTTCATATTACCATGTTAGCATGCTTACATGTAGCTCAAAGCACCACTGTGCCTAAACCCTCGCACAACCGCTGATATGGCTACAGACCCTAATGGCCAATCCCAATTTGTCCTTGGAAAGATACACAATGGCAACTAGCTTCTTCGTTTGTTGGATTTGAGTGAACAACATGATAACATAAAAGATCTAATAATGGTTGGTTTGACGCGGGGCACATGGAATGTAGGGTGAATCTTCATGTTACAGAGTAACTGGAGGTACACCATTGCTGCATTTAATATTTTGGAGATGGGGAAAAGACCCGTGAAGCCAGTTTTATAGACTTTCTATAGGGTGAAAAGTCAGACTCTCTGCCTTGGATATTGAAATGGTGCTGGAGTCCAGTAGTGGAAGGCTGCTTCCTGATATCAAGGTGAGGAGCACAGCAGTGTGTCTCTGGCTCGAATCCAGGTCTGGCGGCAGTGTCTGATAAAAGCCTGTACTGATAGAATGCATGCCTCCTTCTTTTGAGTAGGGAAGAGAGGAGGCTAACAATCATAGGCACACTAGAACGGAGACATGTCCACAGAAGAACAAAATAAGGTGTTGTGTGCATATTCAACCCTAGTAGTTGTTGTGACTAGGAGGATGGATGACAGGGGCATACACAGTGGAGGGTCATCTCTGGTTCTTGATTCATCCTTTCTGTCTGATCTTTGGACTGTGGAGGAAACCTAGAGGAAAGGCCTACAGAAGTACCCAGGAATCAACAAAACTCTTGCCAATACAAAGAGGTAAACTGTAGTCCCTGGGGAGGTCATGCAAACAGAAATAATAATAATTGATACTTTATTGATCCTCTTGGGGAAATTCGTTGTGGATAGGCTGCCCCTGTGAGGCACCAAGGGTCAGGGATTCGGTGTCTTGTCCAAGGACACCTCAACATGTAGCTTGCCAGGACTGGGAATTGAACCGCTCGCCCTTGGGTTTGAAGGTGACTGCCCTACCCCCCTTGAGCTATCATGCCGCCTTTAAACATGGTTCAGCATGATTAAAGCAGTCTTTTTGGCAGTGGGCAGATTAAGCAGATCAGATGGACTAACTTGGAAAACCCATAAACAATAGTGGAAGATAGTAAACATTGTAGGAATGTGATAATTTTGTCAGTGGTTGCCAGTGGTTTTACCAACAGAAAGAGGGAGCCTGGTGACAAAGTCTATGGAGAGGTGGGACCACAGTCAGTGTCAGTAGATCAACTGGGAACAAAGGTGTTCTGGTACAAACAATCAGAGGGACAATTACTGGGCAAGGGTGTCCAATCCTGGTCCTCAAGGGCCAGTGTCCTGCTTGTTTTCCAACTATCCCTCCCCTGTCCACTGCTGATTACCTGGATCAGGTGTGTGTTCAGCCAATCAGAAGCTGTAAGTGCAGGGATAGTTGGTAAACAAGCAGGACAGTGGCCGTGGAGGACCAGGATTAGACCCCTGGTTACTGGGTGTAGAATGGTCTTTCAGGGCCTTCTTAACCTTGTTCTCTATCTCAAATGTCTCGTGCAATGTGTCCCACAGTCTCTCAGAAAGTATGTGTTCAGGGTTCTCAGGAATGCTCTCAGGTTGAAAAATGCCAGAGAAAGCATATGCCTTGTGTTCTTACATCCTGGCCAGTAAGAGAGGTCAAAGTTAAGGTGATGGAAAACCAATACCGACCTGGTTTGCCTTGACATCTGTCTTTTGGCTGTTCTGATGTATTGCCGATTTTTGTGGTCTGTCCAAACCACAAAGTGCTGTGCTTCACCCTCCAGCCACTCCTCTGAGGCCAGTTTAACCAATAGTAGCTCCCAATTGCCAGTGTTTTAGTTTTGAGTCAGGTGGGGGCCAGTTGAACATGGCCTGGACTTTGGCAGGGTCCGTCTGGATGTTCCCTATAGTTACGATAAACCCAGGAAGAAGATGGTGATCGCATGAAACTCACACTTCTCATCTTGAATGAATTGATTCTCAAGGAGATGTTGGAGGACAGACTGGACATGACGAGTGTGTTCCTGGAGATTTCTAGAGAAGACCAATATCCCATCTAGATACACAAAAACGTACTTGTTTAACACATCTCATAGGACATCACTGACCATGCCTTGGATGACTGCAGGGATGTTTGTTAAGGTGAAGGGCATCACCAAATACTCGCAGTGGCCACTTATCCCTTAGGCATCCTCAGATTGAACTTGATAAAAATGGTGGTGCTCAAACGCTCAAAAGAAAAGAAGAGTAGAGGGATAGGGTTACAATTTTAATGCCTGGGCTCACACCCTGTAGTGCTGTAGCGATGAAACACAGTTGCCAGTTATCGCAAATGCTTGATTGCAGTTGTTGCCACCAAGAATTAAAAATGAAATCATCATTTAAAAACTGCATTTTGTATTTACTCGGGTTAACTTTGTGTAGTATTACAATTAGTTTTATGATCTGAATAATTTAAGTGTGCAATTGTAAAAAAAAATATTTAGGGCAAATACTTTTTCACAGAAGTGTATGTCATTCAAACCCCAGAAATCAATGTGTGACCTATGGCTTTTAGCTTTCTTTGGAACAAAGAAAAATCCTGCCAAGGGCTTGCTGATGTATTTATTCATGGCTGACCTTTCAGGTCCAGAGAGCGTTTACAGCCATCCCTTGGAAGGAAAAGTGCCAGGGAGCAGATCAATAACACAGTTGTATGATCTGTGCTATGATTGTTTGGCAGAGAAGTAGCCCAAGCCTTGTTAAACACCCCACTCAAATCCCAGTAATGATGATCTTGGACAGGTTCATCATTATTCATCATTTGTTGCAGTTATCAATCTGAGTGACAGGTAAGTGAGCAGTAGGTAGGTGAGTAAGCAAACAAACCACCAGGCACTGGCACCTTAATATCTCCAGTAACCCAGTCCAAGACATGTGGTCCACGACAAAGCAAGGGGTAACCTAAGACGAGTGGCCTCTGTAATGAGTTAACGGTGTAAATGTTAACAGTCTCATGGTGGTTAGCTGTCAACCTCATGTGTATCAGCTGAATACAATGCGTGAGTCTGTCAAGCAGGTGTCCGTCTAGAGCACTGGCCTTGATAGGTGTAAGAAGTGGCTTGAACTCCAGGTGCAATTGCATGGCTAAATTGTGATCAATATCCAATCAATAGTTTGCATCAGCACCTGAATCAATGGCCATCAATGCCCTGGGCAGACACGGGACAACCTGCACTGGCCAGGGTGGAGAGTTGTTGCTCATGGCAGAAGATGGTATTTCCTACAGTGGGATCGAGTGCATACAGGCCAGACTGTACTGTAATGATCTCACATCTGGACTCAAAAGCACACTTCAGAGATGGACGTAAAGCAGAGAATTTAATGGTGTAATCAAAAGGCTGAGATAAAAAGACCAAAGGGAAGCAGAGGTCAAAATACTAGGAACAGTAAGCAAAAGAAGGCTGGCCAGCTATGTCAACGACGGCACAATAGACAATTTGGCAAGAAAGAAAAGGGAACCATAAATACTAGTGGCTAATTAAGGGAAAATTAGCAATGGGTGCGTCAGGGGGAAAAGAGCAGCTAGAAAAACACTCCGCCAAGCCAGTCAGCATAAAGGAGCAGGGAAAGAGGGAGTGGCTAGGGTTTGAAATGACAGGATTAATTAGTGGAGAGAAAGGCAACCAAAAGAAAAAACTATGGCATGATAAGGGTCTGTATGTGACACGTTCTTGCTGTATGATTACTGGTGGTGTGTGCATAGATTTTAGATATATACTTATAATATTTTGGTAACATTAACTCTGAATGACAAATTCACCACTTCCATTTCCACTGTAAAAGCTTACTATGACCTTCACATTAAAATGCAGTTATTGTGAAACACAAGCTTTAAAATTATAGAGTGACATCTGCAGCTTACCACATCAAAATGAGCTCACTGCAGCAAATGAATTTAACCCTTTCATGGGTGAATTATGACAAAAAATCAAAATTAGTTTTAAGATTGTTTATACTTATTCAGAATTGTGACAAATTTACATTTTTTCAAAAAATTACTTGTTACTTGTTTAAAAGAGATATAAGATATATGAAAAAAAAAGAAATGAGTTATTTAGCTGTTGCTTGTTTTTTTTAGGCAAAAAAAGACATTTTACTCTAAATTGAGTTGAGTTCTTCACAGTATGTTACACAAACCTTTTTGTTTGATTTTTGTTCTGTACCTAAATTAACATCTTTGAATAAATGTTTTTGACAAATATGCCTGAGGCATTTTGTGGATGGCTACCATTACCTAGCATCTTGGTTAAAGACTGTCAGCGATCGAAGAGGATGTGCAACACAACATCATAATTTTAACAGTATTGTTACAGATCTACTGAAGCTACCCACAAGTGGTTTAGAGACATATATCATGTTTATTTTACCCAAAATATTTAATTAACTGTCCACAGTTGTGGATGTCATGCATGAAAGGGTTGGTTAGGTCTGGCTGTTTCCCAGTCCTTACTAAAATAATAGTGGACTGATACCATATCGAACAGCTGAGCTTCCAATGGGATATATGAAAATAAAATGTTATATTGCAGTGCAGGCCTAAATGAAAGTAGCACTTTGAGAAAAATAGATGGTCAAATTATATTATCTTTATTTTACAGGACTGTCAAAGAACACTTTCTGACCAGTGTGTTTAATATTCTTTATATGTTTTATCCTCACTGTTTCATTTCTTACATATACAGTACAATGTCCAGCCACCCCCCCATGCCTGCCTGACTCCATCCAACCTAACATACAATAGCCTCCCTGACATCTGCTTGCCTCTAACCAACTGACCAAACTAACTAATGACCTCTAGGTCTCAAAACCATCCATGTCCACACACTTTGACTTCTTTCTTTCTGTCTGAGTCCACTGGACTGAGAAAGAATTCAGAGGTTTTACCAGCTTTGAAGATACCTGTGTTCCCTACAGCTGTGTGGTCATTCAAGGTTGGGGAAAAAGATTCTTCTGCACCTGCTGGTGAGAAAAGCAGAATACTACCAAACCAAATATTAGCTGCACAGAAGAACTGACACTAATTGGAGAGAAAAGTAAATCTAGCAAAGGCTGTGATCTTTTCTTTTTTTATGCAAATTCTGATTGCAGATTCTGCCTTTCTATGATTTGGAGATGGAGTGAGTCTTTGTCTACAGCCTGTCAGCTATAGGAAATACACACACACTCACCAGAGAGAGAGAGAGAGCAAACCTTTAGAAGATGCTTTGAGTCCAGAACTCTATCTATATCGGTTTCCTTTCAGTCTATTTAAGACATAAACTTGTAAAAGTGAGCCTGACAGTTAAAACATTCAAAGCCTCTGCCACGCATTTGTCTCTGCTGATAATTACAAATTAATCAACATGGGCTTCTATTCACCAGAATGCCGTTATGGGTTGAATATTGATAGGTTAGTTACCATAGCAATCTGCATGCTGGTGCTGCTGAAAGGAAATTACCATCTGTAGACACACTTCTGCATCCAAGACATCTCCATTTATTGTGTTTGCTCTGCCTCCCTCTGAGGGCCCCTGCTTGGTAAAACCTGACTCTACTACTGTATGGGCACTCAGCATCTCAGCCCAATGCAGATATACAACTAACATGTGCATCTAAAACCAGCACTCCTGTTTCACATCAGTAGTTACATGCAGGAGTTTCTAATAGTAAGTAAATGTGTTCATAATCACCACCACCATGCGACCAATCTTTTATATCTGTCCCATAGAGTGTCTCCTAATGGCTATTGTTTTATATTATTTTCAAGAAACCCAGTAAACCTGGCAGTGTTAAAACTGAACGAGCAGGGCCTCTTGGACAAATTGAAAAACAAGTGGTGGTACGACAAGGGAGAGTGCGGCAGCGGGGGCGGGGACTCCAAGGTCAGAGCCAGTTTGATAAACCCTGCGGGTAACCCACCACCAGTGGGAGTGGGGGGTTATGAGGAGGGGGTAACCGGCAGGCCCACGCTGCACTACCACTCCGGCAACACTTCATCTCTCTGCTGTGTGGGAAAGAGCAAAGTTAAAATGCCAAGGGGTTGGAGTGTGAGGGGGGGTGATCATTTGGCCTGTGGTGGCTGAATCTGAAAACTACAGAGGGTGAAATTTGGTATTATCTCTTCTGCTTAAACAAAATGATTTTCTAGTAAATAATGGTCTCTCTGTGCTCAATGATATTTTAAGAATGCATGAATGCATTTCTTTAAACAAAAGAAACAATTGAGATCTGTGTTGCATAAGTGAGGGTAAGCAGTCTGCCGGTTATCCAAAGTGATATAGTAATACACATCTACTGCCTTAGGAAGCAAGCCAACCAAGCTAGATGGAGTATTAATGCATATCACTTTGACTTTGATGTTTCTAATGACGTTTATGCTTCATATATGTGTGTGTGTGTGCGTGTTTAAGTTGTTTTTAATTTTGTTTCTTTAACCTATAAGCAAGCTCAAGCATTAATGTGTGTATGTATTTGCTGCTCTGTGTTTCTGAATTAATAACATAAAATAACATGGTATAATATGTTATTTATGTTATTTCCTTATGGATGGAAGAATCCCAGTAAACCTAGCGGTGTTGAAACTCAATGAGCAAGCCGTCTTAGACAAACTGAAAAACAAATGGTGGTACGATAAAGGGGAGTGTGGCAGCAAGGACTCCGGAAGAAAGGTTAGTCTCCAACCCAAAACCTGTCACCTCACAGCACCTCCCAGCACGACCTGCCCTGACCTAGACCAGCCCCAAGTCCAGCTCTTAGCCTGTATTACATTGAGCTTTATTACATTTATTACTCCTCATCTGGCCCTGGCAGTACTACCATATTGGCCTGAACATAAGATGACCAATCACTTTTGGCAAATAATTTTTTAAAGATAAGAAGGATTGTTATTGCCATTGTTATTCACATGTAGTTTGATATTTAAATAAATACGTAGTAATTTACAAAAAAAACAATGAACAAAAAGATTTTTTTTTTGTTTTTTAAGTAAGTAAGTTATGCATGTGTAAACAAAATAAAATTAGGAATTAACAAATAATTTGCTGTAAAGTTACAGAGAGGACCAGTGCATCAGTCTGATCAGACTTCAGCTTTAATTGTTAAGAAACATTTCAAATTGCAGTAACTCAAACTTGATCAAAACAATTCCTTCCTGCTATTGTCACTACTGATACTGTCGTTGTTACTATTACTGCTGTTGCTACTGTCAGTAATAGTGATTTTATACTAGCTAGTGCTAGTTACTTTTTGCGTATTTTTAAAACTAAATATAATGAACTAATTACTTATGATGTATTATTATAGTTTAACCACCAGTGCCTGCCAGTACGTAAAGTGGTTAAAATCACCTCTACCTTTGCCAGCTGTGCTGTTTTTGTTCCACACCAAGTCTCTAGGGAACAGAGACCTTTTCGTTGGTTAACAAACTGGAACTGAACATTTACTAGACTATTCACATTTATGCTATCAATTGCACCAGCGTCAATACTGTTTATAAAATTGTTCTCCCAGTGTAGTATGTGTACTTTTTAACTTACTAAATGTTAAAGCATGTACTTAATACTTCAACTTGAGTAAAGAATATGAGGTGGTACTTCTGTATTCATACCACCTCTGATTTTACTGCATACATGAACACATCAGCTGCAGGTAAAGCCCTACTACAGCTACTGTTGAGAATGAATCATGTACGATTTTCATGACATTATCAGTAAGCACGTTTTTTTCAAAATAGAGAGACATTGATATAGCCATGTTAAAAAAATGTCACCACTTGACTGACCAGACAATTTCTCCTGTGTCATTAACATATGAAAATGAAAAAAAACATAGGTAAAAGGTGGATTATGTCACTTGAACATCTGATGGTTGAAGAGCTGTGGTGGTAGTATGTAACATATTGATTAAACAGTAGTACAAATAACAACAAACCCAGTTACACATCATTACCTATCTGATATATGCTGACATTATTCACCAAGAGCTACAGGTTATATCAAACCGAGGCTGAAGCAGTAAGTGTTTTATTACTCATGATTCAAATAGGACATACAGTATGTTTTCCTTTTTCTTTCACTACTGTAAAATTGAGATTGCTCAGTGCTAGTAGGCACTAAAACGTCACTAATTCTATAGGGCACAAGCCCTCACTGTTCAAAGAGAACATCTGCTGTTGTAAATTTGTAAAATGACTAGTCTACTTATATGAAGCAACTCTCAGTTGTAAAATGTAATTTCAAAAGGAAAACATCATCTTATATTCGGGCCAGTATTCTGGTTGTACTCTGAAGTCTATTTCTTCCCACTGATGAGCCTGTGTTGCCAGAGATTTAATGTTCATTACCAGCGTGCCAATAAATACTGTGTGGTGGATAAGTTAGGATTGTTACAATGGTTTGTTATACATGTAGAGACAACAGTTTCCATCTAGGTGGGATAAATCATCTTGAAATAGATTCTCCATATCCCCAAACACAGATCAAGTGTTGTGACAACCTTGAGTTTGTAGCGTAGGTTAAATATGAATCTGTCTGAAAGCAATTTGTATAGATTTCCCTCCCAAGGACAAAAAATAAGAAAATTAGATAAACAGGGACATAAGAGTGACAGATGATGACCCTTCAAACATTTTGCATAGCTTTTGCTTTCTGGCCCTTGTACTGTAATAATCCTGCCCTTTCTCTCTCACTGAAAAGTGTGCATGTATGAATGCAAACCCACTCAATCCATTATATCACGATAAAAGTCACAGGAAATCTGCCACAGTGTTTGCATGTCATTTGGAGTTGGAACAGTCACATACAATACGTCTAAATGTAAGTGAATGTAAGTGTGATCTGGTAAATATGGGAAATTTTTATGTGTTTGGGAGAAGAATAGCTTTCAATATGGAATTAATATCAACAATTAATACCAAGTACAAAGAACAAAGGAAACCACCTAACAAATTTACATGAAATAACATCCTTGTTAGTCCTTATTAGAGGCCGTTATGTTGACTATATAAGACTTAATCTTAATGATTCAATTTCATTACAGACTATAAATAGGCATAAATGTAAGTAGGAGTCACAGCAATAGAGACTAATGTCCAATAATATGAAGCAATATCAAACTAAAGATTTGTTTGTGCTGTTGCTGCATGAATGCATGTGTTGTTTGGTGTTTACTCACTTTACCTCCTCCCTCACAAAATGTGATTAAGAGGAAACTTTGTAAATGTTTAAATGTATAAATATTGTATGTGATAAAAATAGAGTGTCTGTCCTTGTCTGGGGCCTGCCTTACAAAGCCAGTGCAGTATTGTCAGTGTCTCTTTGAAGCAGTGGTTTTACTAATCTAATCCAACACCAGTGACTCTGGATAATGAGTCTCAGAAAGCTGGTAACCAACACATGAGTACGAATGAATGTCTTCTTGTCTTATGAAAAAAATTTTTTAATAAATATGAGAAAAGCAGAGAAAATGTATATGTTTCATTAATGCTGCTTCTGTTTATGTAGAAAGAAGAACTGCAGGAGACTTGAAGAAGACTTGATAAGGCCCTGTGACCACAATGCTTGAATAAATCACTGGGAGCTCATTTTCAGTGTGCAGACCTTATTCTTTCACAAACTAAAGGCTAATCACTTCTCTTTATAGATGTACAGTTTAGAATATTCATATGAGGTGCACAGGTTGTGTTTACATATCTAGATATTATTTATTTGATGTTTTTGATCAAACTTCTGTACAAAAAACTGTACTAGTTGTTAGCTGCTACAGTAGCTTCACCTCTCGCTATTATTGCAAAACTGAAAAGCCAAAATTAAGTCCGAAGTTATCCAGTTAACATATTAAATCCTACTTTGTGAGACAGGCCTTGATGTTTGTCTTTGTGCGCAGTTATGTGTGTGTATTGTACTTGTACTGTGTGTACAGTTGTACTTTGTCTTTTTGTATGTCTAATTAGCTTGACTCATCTGCGTACTATATGTCTGAGTGAGTTTGTGTGTACTTTAAAGTAAATGTGTGTATAATTTTGTCAGTTTGCTCTAATGCATTTGAGTTCTTGCACTTCCTTCTCATTCCTGTGAGACTAGAGTTTGTCTATAATTACGTGTGTGTGAATTAGTGTTTGTCTTTAGCTGTTGATCATGTGTTCTGTATGTATGGTTACAGTCTCTTTTTTTATTGTACCGCCTCATTACTACGTCTAACCACTTGGCTCTCCCCACCTCCTCCCTCCAGGACAAGACAAGCGCTCTGAGCCTCAGCAATGTGGCGGGAGTCTTCTACATCCTGATCGGCGGCCTGGGCCTGGCCATGCTGGTGGCACTGGTGGAGTTCTGCTACAAATCCAGGACCGAGTCGCGCCGAATGAAGGTGTCCACCGCGCGAGCCGCTGCAGCAACAGCCGCTCAGGCCTTTCACTGCTCAGCCTTAGACAGTGGTGCTAGCGCCCCCTACACAGAGCTGCAGAGCTACGGCCTGTACGCCAACAACACTGTTAAGATATAAGGGCAGAGCACAGCCACGGGGTAGGAAACGCTGTGATCAAGCCATGATGATGATGATGATGACATCCATCCCCGCCCATCTAACCGTGATCACAGTAGGGCCTCTTAAGGCTTCCACCGCAGTGCCAACGCTCTCCTGTACTTCTCTCTACCTCTGCCGCTCCCTCGCTCAGTCTTTACGTCACTGATCTCCTGCAGTGTTGTTGAATCACTTGATTTTAAATTGCCCTTATGCCTGTTTCTTCTGTTGTTTTTATGTTCTGAAGTTGACATTTGGCAGAATATAGCATTTTACCTTTAAAGTTGTCTCTGACATTGTGAAAAAGAAAACTCTTTACATTCCACTGTATTGTGCATTATGTCATATTTAATTAGTTTTATTTTGCAGCACAGGTATGAAGGCAATTTGAATCACAGTGGTACATCTATCTACCTCTGTCTCTCTGAGCAAATCTCTCCCCTGTTCCTTCTTCTCTTTTTGCTGACTGTCTCGCAAACGCAGGGCCCATTGTGGTGAACATCCTTTATATGTATATCATAAGGCAGGCCTGGTCTGTTCCATCACTGCTTTAACCTAGAACTAAAAATGTTGTGTAGTAAGGACTTGTTGCTTTATAGTGATATTATATTTTGTGGGAGATGTGAGGTTTCTCTCCCAACACTTTGGATTTTGTAGCTGTTAGTCATCTGCCTCATGGATCAATTTACAACAAGCAACCTTTGATTCATTCTTCCAACATCAAAGCTCCTCTTACTCTTCATGTAAACACCGAAATAAAGCAAGACAGGGCCAAAACAAGGAGTGATCTTTTACATGAATCTCTTATGTTCCAATCAGCCCACGAGGAGGCGGCTGATCAGTATGCTGATGAGATTGGCTAGGAGCCTGTTAGTCCAGCGGTGCCTTTATGCTGTTTGGCTTGAAAGAAACAACAACGTCGTTCCAATTAGAGGGGCGGTGTAATTCTCCCATCCCTATGCAGCGTTCACCGGTTGCTCCAGATCGCTTTACCCAATTTAATCAGCTATAGAATAGGGGCTGTGGGTTCACACCAAAGAGGCACATGTGCACACACGCACACACATGGATCACACATCATTAGTCCAGCTTTCAAGCCCAGTGGCTTTTATCAAGCCAGACTTGAGAATGAAGCTATTAAACCAATGAGTGAAGCCTCAGTTCCCTTCTTACTCCCCATACTTCGCTCTGCTCCTCCTGTTACAAATTAGGACACTGATGCACACTGGCCAGCACTACGGTTTACAACCCTCAAATATCACTCAGGCCCATATGAAGACGGTGAAAACTAGCACCTTATGACTCCCAACAGCTCAGTCTGCTCCTGAATTTCACTGGTGTATCAGCATCACATTCAGATAGTGACAAACAGCTGCTTATGTACATATATAATTTTGTAATAGAGACTAGAGAAATTACATAATATTCAACAGACTTATTTTTATTCCTCTATTAGCTGAAAGGTCTTTTAATATTAGTTCTAACCATTGCATAAGCTTTATCTGTTGTGATCAGTACTACATACTGTAATGCATGTCTGTGAGTGTATATATATATATATATATATATATATATATGGTCTGCAGACTAAATGTAATCTGTCTGTTTTTACAGCAATCCATCAATGACGCCATGCGCTGCTCCACCCTGACCAGGATGAGTGGCAACGGGAGCGGCGGAGAGAACGGACGAATCCTCACCCACGACTTCCCCAAAACTGTTCAGACACTGCCCTGTATGAGCCACACCGCCAGCATGGGACTGGGTGCCTCCGGCATGTGATCATCACGTCACTGTGCTGGTGGTGAAGAAAAAAGCAGGGTGGGGCAAAAGAAGAGCACAAGACTCTAAAGACCTCAAAAATCATGGCTGTCTGGTTTGACCCATCTATTCTCCTGGCTGTCAACGCACCCAACTCGTACAAGACTTTACCTACTGCCAAAATGCACTCTCAAACCACTCTTTACAAACTTCAAACAGACTCAACATTTTTTTAATAAGGGGATGTTTGAAAAAGAGATATTGAAAAAAACGAAGGGAAATGTGCTGCAATAAAGAAGCTGTCGATTGGGCGTGTTTTTGAATTTTTTACCGTGTTCATTTGTGTGGAAAAAAGAACTTTATTCTTCAGTGTGACGCCTGCGCTGTGCCATTTCAGTGGAGCTGTTGACGTTAGTCTGCCTGTGCAATATCTTCACCTCCACTGCTGACCTTGTACTACCTACTATAGATGCTGTCTGATGGCTGATGGAACGTGTCTTTGCACAGATGTGGCAGACGAGAACAAACACTTGTGACTGCCGTGATGATTTGATATTGTTTTTGGACATTCCTGTTCTCTTTCACTCTCACATTTACACATCATTTTTGAAGAACAAAGTGCTCTGTGTAGCATAGCCAGTTTTTATGATATAGTATATGGTTTACACTGTTGTAATAGCGCACAGAGCTGTGTCAAAAGTAGTTTGATTTAATTTATCCTGTACTAAAGGTTGATGCTGTTTAAACCGGCGGTTGACCAGGCTACAACAAACATGCATAGCTGCTACACCTCATCTAACACATCATGCCTTGTCTTTGTGCCATATGACCATTCTCACAAATGCCATAAATTCACACAACACTTGTTGATACTGGGTCATTTGTTTGGCCAAGAGATTGATAGATCAGTATTCAGTGATCACAAAGCGCCGGAGGGCAGATTTAGAAATGCTCACTTTGACCTGTGTGAGAAAGGTTACGGAATAAAGGAAATGCTCGGATACGTTACTCTGTGGCTATGTACAGTACTGAGTGACTTTACACTGTATTCTACTGTTGTGACATTCATAGCATATCTATTGATATACTACAGAGTGCATTTGCAGCACATATTAAAGAACAATGAATGACAAATTCAGATATAGTCTGGAGAAAGTATTGCTCAAACTATTGTTAGAATGGTTGCTACATAATCCAGTCACTCCTGTGATGCATTTTCAGCTGTATTCAGTTTGAATGAAATGGGAATCACAGCTATTCACTCAGTTTATTGAGAATGGCATATCCCCTGCAGACTGTGCATAGGAGAGGAAGGTTGGCATCTTCTCACTGTGCTTGCTAGCACGGGAAGGTGGAAGGATTGCAAAAGTTGGCCTAACATGCATGATTCAGAGTTATCTGCATGTATTGGAAGTCAAGGTTGTGATGGCTACTGCACGGCTCTGCTGTGGAGTTTTCCCTTTCAGATCATGTCAAGTAAAGAGAAATCAGACTGGCAGGCCCTGGACAGTAGAGGGCAGAGATGACAAAGGGCAGACAGCCTAGGTTTGGCATGTAGACCTTAAAGGAAAATTCCATCCAAAACAATTTCAGTACTGTAAACGAAACAACTTTTGATGATGTACTTTGCATTTCTGCATTCTGTTACTAAATGTTAGCTAGTGCTGTGATTTAGAATCACAGGACATTTTAAAGGATGGAAAAAAAAGAATAAGGGTGGCATGATTTCTTTTTCTTGTTATCAACAAATCCCATGAAAGCACATGACAACTATGTATTAGTTCATCTCTCAAAAGCCCTGAAAGCCAGTGTGATCCTACACAAACACTCTGTTGTCACTTGTTTGAAGTGACGAGGGCGAGAAAAGGTGGTGTCACGTATTTCTGCGAAGCAATGAGGACTTAGCAATATATAAGTCAAAATGTCATGACAGCTGTGGGATTGTTTACTGAAATTGGAATAAACCACACTCACACAGTTCTGATAAAGCATTATTTTTTATAACTTAACACTTATAAACATTTAACAATATTCTTTTGTTATGTTTTGTATTTTTGGAGTTTAACTTTAAATGTTGCACATTTCCTAACAAATATGTAACGTTTGTTAGGGGCTTTAATACATTCAAATTACCCAACCTTGTCTGGGGCACTCTCCAGGCAACTTAAATCACACCCTCTCCAATTTTTTATTTAAAATTATGTCATTTGGAGGAGTCCTGGAGGAGCAGCTCAATGAATCTACAAACACAGAACCATAGGAAGCAAGTTGAAAATCCACTAATACACATTTGATGCTCTAGTGATTATATTTGGCAGCTTAAGGGCGTTGAATTTTCTCTGCCATGTTCATGTCAGTGAATGAAAATATCAGCCACTAACATGTTTTTAACCATCACTAGTAGATAGAAGTATCAGTTCTATAAGATCAATGTATTTATTTTATTTTTTATTAGTTTTGATCTTTTCAGGGGATTTGTCAACAATAATAAAAATACAGAACATGACCAGCCTTATCCTTTAAACTCAACAGTCTCACTGGTGACCATTTTCAAAGCAGAAGTCAACCATAATAGTTTTTCACAGAACATCACAGCCAGAAGCTGTGACAAGGGCACTTTTCTTTATGTGCCTTCCTACAACATGAAAATCTCACTCCTGTCACCTTATCTATGTCCACCTATACACAAATGTTTCACTGCTAAATACAGAAAGTTACAGATTGCAAATAATTCAACACGATTCAGGAAATCCTTAGGTTAAGTCCCTGACACAGTTTGAGGGAAATGTGGCTACATCAAAATAATTCAATAACAATTCAATAACAAACAATTACAATAATTCACCCCAGCGGAAATCCTGAAATGCACTGAACATCATCATCATCCTACATGGTCGATATCCATGAGTCTAACCATGTCCAAACGTGTGATTTTACTTAAAGGTGACTGGAAGGTTATTGCTCGAAATGGGATTTTCACTGCTGTCGGAAGCCGGAGGTCAGCTTTAGATTATGTACTGTGCACTCCAGCTGACCTCTTATTTCACAGCAGAGGCCAAGCGCCAGTACAAAGGCAGCACTCATCCTCTGCTTCCACACCTGGTCGTGTGTGTTATTTTTCTTCTCTGAGTTTCTGCTTTAAAAAAAAGTACCAAATCTAATGTATTGTCATACAAGCAAGAAACTGGGCAGTCAGAGTTTACTGATATCATACATATCTCCACATATTATGTATATAAAAGGCTTTTTCTCCTTCCCAGTGAAAATGTTCGTTCTCCTATAAATCATGCCTCAGTGTACCTGAATTAGTCACTTAACTCGTGAGTACTTTTCCTTTCCTCCTTCATCTATGCGTCTTCTTTTGCTGATGTATTAATTAGAACGCAGCACAGCACCCTTCAGTGGAGGCTTTATCTTCAGAAAGATGTTTTATACGTCACAACAGATTTGTAAAAGAATAAGACACTCAATGTTTGTATTACAAAGGAGAGTCGGGGTGCCGGGGAAGTGTTATACACTTTGAAGAGTGTAAAAAAATAAAACACACACTGATGTAGAATAATCTATAGACGCTAATGTTGTTTAAAGGCAGTTTTGAGTTAATTTTATTTTAATTTGTTGAAGTTTCGAAAATGATTTCCTGTTAGTGTTTTTAAGTGCTTGAATTATAACGGCATTTGAATATTTCTTTGTTGTTTTTCTTTTTCACTGTAATTTTACTACTGGAATCTAATCACAGTGTGTTCACCAGAAACATCATTATTGTTGTTTTTTTACTTTGAAAAAGGTAGTCAATAAATGGGTTCACTATTTGAAAACATTGAAAAAGTATACAATACCATTAGGAATCAGACTTTTAAGAAATAACGTTTTTTTTCTAACCAAAGTGTCCTGGAAGGAAGTCATCATGCTTTTGTAACCGAATAAAGGAATAAACTATGTATATGTGTTCAGTTTTTTATGGGAGCCGTATATCACACTGTGCCTTGGGCAAATGGGATATCATTTGAGATATTACAAGCAGAGGAGGATAAAGCGCTGCTTGGGTCTGAAAGGAGTGCAGTGATCCAAAAAGTAATCTCAGGCAGTCTGTCTTATTGAAAAAAATAAAAGAAGAAAAAGAAAAAAAAGTCACTGTTACATGAGTAGCTAAACAAATAAAAAAGAACCAACTTGTGTAGACTTAACAGTCGTTGCTGAAGTTTAGAAGTACAGATTAGAGAGTAGAGATAACATTTAATTAAGCAGCACTGTCACCTTTATGAAAAGTAATTTGCATGTGTATGTACATTATTTGCATTGCATAAAAGCAGCTAAATTGACTTGCATAGTCATAATGACAAAAAAGTAAGCAGTAAACAGAGGTACAGTCGGGCTAGAAATTTACGATCCCTTTAGAAAACTGTTTAAACGAAAATATGACCTAAAACATTATATGATTTTCATGCAAATCCTAAAACTAAATAAAGGTGGTTAAACAATTAAGACAGACAATTATTTTATTTATTGTAGAAAATTATCTAATATTAATAATAATAATAAAATAATTAATATAAATCAAATATTTGTGCATGGCAAAAGTATTAGAAAATTCAGCTTCCCACCTTTTCATGCATCACTGCGGTACATTAGTTCAGATTATGTTTTTGGTATTTTGCCTTTAACTGATAGCATGAAGAGATGTAAACAGAAAATGCTTATTTTAGATAGCTTTGAAATATTTAAATATTTTGGTCCAATTTTGTCAATTAATTCAGCCACCATTTCTTTTTCCTGATCCAGTCTTTACTATTATGATTCCTCTAATGCCGCCATTGAGACAGTACAGAGCCCCTAAAGGCCCCAAGAGGCAAACAAGTTATTTATCTTGTAGGAACAAGTTGATTTACTGTAAATCCAAATTAAATTCAATTCAATTCAAAGAACTTTATTTGTCCCCGAGGGGCAATTAAATGTTTATTAATTAATTAATAATTAATTAATTTTTAATTAAATGTTTCTCTAATATACAGCCTGCACAAATCAGATGCATAAGCCAAACAAATTAACTGTTCAAATGAAGCAAATGTTCGAAACATACTTGGGAAATTAGCCAAGTGTTAATATAAATGCAACTTAGCCCTGCAGATTTCAAGGCTTAGGATGCCTTTAAATTTATGCAGACAAATTACTTGCACAAGACAAAGACTTTGTTCCCACAAGAAATCTATCCTGTGCAAGATTTAAAAAAGACACCTTCTACACTTCAGAAGTCCATAAGAAAGAAATGAATTAAATGTCAGTGTTTATTTGTATACTGTAGCTCGATATACTGTAACAAATCACAAATTTGCCTCAAGGGGCTTAACAAGCTGCGCAGCAAATGAGACCCTCTGTTTATAGACTGTGATGAGGAAAAAATCTCCTGGAGAAAAAAAAGTAAACAAACCTCAGAAAAAGTAAGAGAGGATAGATCCCTTTTCCAGAAGTAACAGACATGCAGATGCCTTGTGTACCAAAAATATAATTATTAGGTGGTAATTAACGTTACTTTTTTTGGCAATTACTTTATTTCTGCATTTTGTTTGTTGGCCACCAGGGAGCAGATCCACAAGCAGCAAACAATATGTATTATCACATAAAGACGGAATGATGAAAATGTTATTACATTGTTACCGGTGACACAGAGCAACATTAGAATTTGTTTTGGGTTGTTTTTCTACATACTCATCACTGTACTAAGTCCTGTATTAACTTGCTTTTTAGATTTGTTTTGGTCTCCACACAATCCTAGAGAAATATTTGGCACAAGGATGTTATGGCATTAGCTTTGAACTTTGAGTGTAGAACATCTTTTTACTTGCTGAAACCAGCTGCGTGTTGCAGGAAATGAGTTTGAGTGACGAAAATATTGAGTAGTAATTGAGAGTTTTAATTGTTTCACCTAACAACAAACTTTACTGGGTCAAACTGAATCGTAAAAAAACGGTAAAAAAGTCTGGCAGCAAAGTTGCCAAACAGTTACCGTTAAATAACGGTATAATACCAAATGTTATTTTACGGTAAGTTTCCATTTAAATTTACAGAAATTCTCCATTGCTTCTCACTGTGATTTTACAGACTATCGTTGTTAGAATTACAGTTGTGCACCATAATAAAAACATTTCCAAACGTAAAAACGCAAGATAACACTTAAAAATAAAGTTGGACATACATTATTTTAAGGTAAGGCTTCTTTGATACATACACTGTGGCTTATTTAGCGGTAAGCACTTGCCTTTGATCAAGGTTTGACCATCACCTATCGCTATATATTGTACCATGAGGTGGATGTTAGACAGTGAAACTTCTTTCTCAACTCTGTAATAGCATATTAAGAACTGTTCAAGCAGATGACCTTACCACAATTAGCTGTCTATACATGAACAAGGAAGAACCCACCTACTGGTGCATCCACCTACACTTATGGTGTAAAATGTCTGCATCTTATAACTGCATAAATAACTACGATGCAATGTGAAATTAAAAACCACGAACATGACAAACAAAAAATAGAACTTGTGATAAGAAAAGCAGGAAAATAGAGAAATGATGTTCATATGCTCATCTCTAAAGTACCCATAAGCCCCCAAGCCACGCCCACTTCTCCCAGGTCACTACAACATGGAACAGATAATATTAACAACTTAAAGTTGAAACTGACAGGTTTATTTTGAATAATGTTCTTGCTTTTTCTTTGCATTTTAGAGATGTTTTTACGTAAACTAACTGTAAAATAACAAATAAATTAATTTACCATAATTTAATGGTACCTGTAAAGTAATTTCACTCTCAGAACCATTTCAAAACAGCACAACTGTGTAAAAAAACAGTAGATTCTTATAATGTAAAATTACACATTTTTACTTTAATATTATGCATGCAAAACAAAAAAGATGGCAAATATCCGTATTTTTTAATGGCAAATTTCTGTAAAAAAAACTTTTTTCTTTTACAGTACATCCTCATCATATTTCACATAGAATACCTGTGCCATGTCCCTATAATTCTGTTTAAAACAATATTAGTACTACAAACTGCTGTATTGCATGAATTTTCACATTAGGCAATTCATGTGGCATAGATTATGTAAATGAAGATATAAAGTATGTACAGTATTAATAGTTGGTGTCAAGGCTCTGACCTCATTACTCATTACAGGGAACAGGAAGCTCAGCACAGCATGGAGTCATGATAATAATATAAACTACATGGATTCTAGATAAAGTTTTTGCTTTGGCAAAAACAGTTTAAACAAAAGTGGCAGCAGCACTATAAATAGTAGCAGAGCACTTACGGGCCTAAATACATGGACATGATCGAAAGGGTCCGTTAAATATATGTTGCAGTGAAACTACTGCTTGAGCGTAGCAGCAAACTTGACATGAAGCCTGAATTCACTTGCACGCTTCTTTTAGCTGATGCAGAAACGAGAAACGACCAGTAGCTTTATTTATTTACTTTAGTTCCTCAATATCTATATTTTTTAAATAGCACTCGACACTCTCAAACCTCTAGTACACGATTGTGCACATTTGAATAAACTGCAGATGACAAGCCAAAGCAATATAACCTTGTCAGTTTGAGACAGTTATATTGAGTTTTATCAAAACATCTCCAATCACTTAGGTATGGTATGAGCACAGGGGATGAAAACAATACATTATTATTTATCGCCTCACAGCTAGTAGGACCCGGGTTCGATCCCTGGGTCGGCCGGGTGCATGGTTGTTTGTCTCTATGTGTCGGCCCTGCGATGGATTGGCGACCTGTCCAGGGTGTACCCCGCCTCTCGCC